>JANUYF010000001.1:189277283-189499783 GCA_026167975.1 Phrynosoma blainvillii | reverse complement strand
GGGAGGGGGGAGGTAGGAGCTGTGCCCGTAGCCTCACAAATGATTGAAACTGTGAATGCCAAGGCCGCGAATCCAGAGAGACTACTGTAGTTTAACAAGTTGAAATTACTTCCATGTCTTTATCATGTTGTTCCAAGGCTGGAAACATGGTGTCTGTCATCATTGTTTCTGCTGATCAGATTTAATATAGTCTATGCTAAAGGAAATTTGGCTAATAGAAAGATATTTGCATGGTTCTGGATTAATTTTTCAGGCCACAGATTTCTCTTAAACAGAGCTGCTATTTCTTTCCATAACAAGATTTATTCATTTCCTTTTTAACTAAGAATGAGAGTGAACTGGAGCCATTTCCTCACAATGTTTTATTTTATTTCTGTTCCACTGAAGCCTGTAGTATACAAAGGACCTGACTGTTGGTGTTGTCATTGTTGTTATTGACTTTGTTTATAGTTTTTCCCTGAAGAAGTGGACTGAATCCATGAAAACTCATCAGGATTTCAAAGGCCCTGTCTGCATGGGCCATACAAAACTGCCTCCTCCTCTCCTCTCAGTGGGGAGACCAGATGACGGACAGCCTGTTTAGCACCAGAAACACCCTTAACATGCATTATGATAACTTATTATTTATTTTGGATCTTCCAAGAAGATCAAGAACCCTCCACTTAGAAGCTAGGTGGCTGTTTGAAATATATCCTGCTCTGCCTTCTAGCACATCTGCCACTGCTGCCAGTCATCCAGTCTGAGGTCAGAATAAGGTGCCCAGCCATGTGGTCAAGGATGGGTGTCTCATTCTGACCTCAGAGCAATGTGATCTGCAGTGGCATTAGGCAGTTCAGTGGTATGTGCATGCGATCAACCATGCAGTGCTGAAATTGAGGTTTTTTTTGTAATGGGGGAGGGTTGAGGCAGTTGCAGAGCCAGGATACTCTGGGCTGCCCTGCATCAGTGCAGACAGGACCTTATAGTCCAAGAGTTGCTGCTAAGTTCCTCAGCTCCATACATCTCCCTCTTGAAGACTGCAATGAACTAACATGATTATCTTTTTGAAATTTTTTCCATTACTAGGACTCAAGGTGACTTACAAATTAAAATCAATGCAGTGCAGTTAAAACATACAGGAAGTCAACAATAAAATGAAATTAAGCTATCAGTAATTTAGAACCAATTTAAAGAGGAGTAAGACATATTCTCTGTAGTCATTGTACATTTGCATCCCACTCTGTTGATTGATAGCTTTACCTAACTTATAATAATCTTATTTATTTATTTAGAGTATTTATACTTCACCCTTCAGCCAAAAAAAGCTCCTAGAGTTGCTTGTGTGTATATAAGCCTTCAAGTCATCTTGTGGCTTATAGCAACCTTATGAAGTGCATAGGGTTTTCTCCACCTTTTCGTTCCTACACTGTGAACCAGAAAAGGCAGGGCAAGGCCATAGCCAAGTGAGGAGGGCATGAAAACCTTTGTGGTCATGTTTCTCCCTCCCACCTACCACAAATGGTATACTGGTACAGGAGGCAATGCATAGGATGTAAAAGAACTTTGTGACTGGTAGTCATTGAGAACTTTCTCCATGAAATTTGTCTAATTCCCTTTAGAAAGTTGACAGTCAATAGTATATCTTGTGATAACAAATTCATTGATCATTTCACTTGCTTTTTTTCACACCTTCTTCAGCTCTAAAACAGCATTGCAAACCTAGACCTTGAGTGAATCTGAGATAAACACAGGAAAAGAAATAAAAAGTCAGGGCTATAGGTTTCTTCCAGCATTGTTTCTGATGCTGAACAAAACCACTCAGTGATGGCAATTCTAGCATCAAGCTATGTAAAGTAAGCACGTTGTGAAAGGTGACTTGAGAAGATTAAAGTCCCCTTCATGCATTACATGCATGCAATGTTCCTGGTCCCATTTCCAGTGCTTGTTACATGGCCTGGATCCAGGTATCAGTGAAGAAACATATAAGTAAACACTCGATCAGTGGTCCAAACTGATACTCACTATGTGCAAGAATCAAGACATATTCCAGGGCATCCCTATCATAAGCACAAGCTGCATAGTGGAGGAAGTACACTTGGATTCTCCAGAAGTATTAGACTACAATTCCCATAAGCTTCAGTCAACAATTATGCAAACTAATGTCCTGAATATCTGGATAGCAACAGGTACAAATTATCAGGGCCCAACAAGGCTTTTAGACCCTTGTTCATAAAAGCAGATAATGAAGCAAATAGTTTCCAGTATGGTTCAGGATGAGGATGGTAGGGATACCATTATGTAATGTATGAATTGAATTTACACCTTCATGTTGCACCATGAGAAACTGGCCTGTGTCTGTACTTCACTGTCAGTTTGCTCTTGGTAGGAGCTGAACTGTTAGGAGAACCTGATGCAGAAGAGCAAGTGACCCTCACTCTACTTCCCCATAAACTACATAGTCCACAGAAGCATAAAAATGTCATACACCTCTGTCCTTCATGATATCAATACAAAAAAAAAAAAAATACAAAAACAACAAGTCAATAACTAAGCATTTCTTGTATTTTCATATGCTAACTTTTTCTTTTATCCTGGCTATCTCAGTCTTATGTTGTTAAAAAGTATATACTGCCCCCCAAAGAATCAAGTGCTCATCTTGTGTGGAAATTTATCAGTATGATAAAGAGGGAAAGGGCTCATGCAACTCCTCTCCACTATTTAAGCACAACCTTTCATGAGTGTGGAGAGAAGGGCATGTGTACTCTTATTATGGCCTACAGGTGGATATTCAGTTTTAATTCTCCAGCTTGTTCCAAGGGTATAAAATGTTCAGGAAGAAATATCCCTTTCTCATTCTTGTATTCTTTTTAAATGTGAGAGGTATTCCTTTCTCATTCTTGTAAAAAAAGGAGGGGAGGGAAAGGGGAAAAAAAACTAAATCTACCTCCCCTTCCATGAAAGCCTTTTTTTGAAATAGATAGCTTATGTTCTATCTCTAGGCTTTCACCATCAATCCCTCCACATTGTCTCTGAACATTGTCTGTGTACACTTAATGAACAGATGTTCTCCACCATTCCTGAAAAAAAGGAAAAAAAGATGGGACTCAAAAGTAAATCATCCAGGGATTAGACTAACCTAAAATGATACTCTTCGTTTGGATGCCATTAAAGGAAAACTTGATTTTTGTCTTCATATATACAGGGTTCATTAACTTTCTTTCTGGGGCAGCTAATGATCTGAACAAAATTTGTGATTCATTAAGACAGCCTCTGCCTGTTTCTCTGATGGTCAATTGAACAGGTAAAAAAGAAAATGGGAAGGTTATATTAAGACTAGAAAGTAGGCCTGAGACGCAGTACTTTCTCAATTATGCTTAGTTGCTTCAAAGACTGGGGAGGTGAAAAGGCTGAGGTGAAAGTTGACAGGGTGGTTTTCTTCAATCTACTAGTTCCTATCTTGACCATTAAGTATGAGTAAGTGCTACACCAATCATTAAGCTTTGCCTAGATGAAAAGCTCTTCCATTAGGAAGAGTAGCTCTGTACAAATAACAGATTGTTTGTAATTCCTTTTTCCTATAGCAAAAGTATTACATAGTGACCACAATTTAACAATGGAACACTTAATTTTTTTACAGTGTACGTGTAGCTTTAACTTTTTAGTTAATTTTATAGTTAAGGGAATGTAGCTGGATGAAATGGGGGAGGAAGCAATTGTTATGATTCAAAATACCGGTTATTGCTGCCGCCTCATGCTCCATTGTGGCTGTTGAGCAACAAAAGATTATCAGAAGGAGTGCTTTGTACCACAAGCCAGTGGTTTGTGGCATTCGGATTTTTTTTTAAAGTAACCAAAATAATTATTACAATTACTTTTGAAAAATGGAGAGAGAGTTACTTTTAAACTAGAACTATAATTTCATTTTCAGAAGGAAAATCTCCAAGCTTCAGGAAAGATAATGAAAAGCTGTATTGAATTTATTTGGGGCAGTTGCAGACATACGTTTAAACTACATCTTTAAATATGAAGCCTATGTGCATCCCATGGCTTGTGAGATCAGAAGTGAGAGGGCTGGTATGGTATGGTGGTGCAGAGATAAATTTCAAACTATGGGCTTTCTAGTTCAAAAGTTGCTTCTGTCCTCAAAGTTTACCTTTTCCAACAATTTACTAGGTGACTGTAGCAAAAATACACTTGTTCAATGCTCTGTATCCCTCAAATGGAAGATAGAATCATAGAATCATAGAGTTGGAAGAGACCACAAGGGCCATCCAGTCCAACCCCCTGCCATGCAGGAACTCCCAATCAAAGCATCCCCGACAGATGGCCATCCAGCCTCTGCTTAAAGACCTCCAAGGAAGGAGACTCCACTACTCTCCGAGTAGTGACTCACATTATGTTGTAAGGGTGACAGCTAGAATATGAAAAACTTTGGATAGTTGAAAGCACTATAGTAGAAGGGGAAATGCAGTAAATTAGTTTGGGAGACTGGATTGCCTGTCCTGAATTAGGATGCTGGTTGGCAAGATGATGTTGTAGAGTTGGAACCCATCTCAAACCCTGATCTCACCCACTTCCACCTGCTTTCAGAAGTCATTTCCCTCATCTCCATTCGGAGAGAGACATAGACACCTGATATCAGAGATAAAAATGGGGTTTTCACATGCCCTGCTTGCATTCCACGTTGGGACCAGACAAAGCAGGGGACATGAACTGGGGGAGGGGATTGGATGAATGGCATACAGGGATTTGGTGTCACCTGGTGTGGGGGGGCAGGCCTTCTAGCTGGAAGAGTCATAGCGCCCGGCTCCTTTTTTAGGCTTGATTTTCCATGGGAGAACTGGGCCGCATCAAGGAGCCAAGCCAGCCGTGCGCGTCTCCCTACCCCTGAGCTGTGGCAAGGAGGGGCGTGGGGTGTGTGCATGCTCAACCTGGTTCCTTGCCATGGCGCCCCTCCACCCCCTTGCTGCTGCTCAGTTTTCATCAGGGGAGAACAGGGCCATGGCATGGAGGGGTGGAGAGGTGAGCACAGCTGGCCTGACTCCTTGCTGTAGCCTGGTTCTCCTGTGGAAAACTGAGCTGTGACAAGGAGCTGGGCTGAGCATGTGCACCCCCACCGCTACTTGCAGTAGCAAGGAGATGCAGGGCTGTGTGCATGCATGCACGTGCACTTGGGCCATCTCCTTGCTGCAGTCTGGTTCTCCCATGGAAAACTGAGTGGTGGTAAGGAGGGGTAGGGGAGGTGACACCTCCCTCTGGGGTGTCACCTGGTGTAGTTTACCTCCCCCCCCCCCCCCGCACCCCGAAAAGACACTACTGGATTGAATCCTGGTCCTGTTTCTTATCTGAGAGATCAGAGATAACAGCACCTATAGATCCTCCCATCTGTAGCTTGCTAAGTAATGCTAAGGAATTCTGTAGCCAATGCTAAGGAATTGTGGGATTTGTAATTTTGTGAGATATTTAGGGCCTGTACAGACTGCCAGAAATAATCCAGCTTTAGACCACTTTAACTGTCCTGACTCAGTGCTAGGGAATCATGGGAATTGTAGTTTTTTCTGAGATATTGAGCCTTCTCTTTCAGTGAGCTCTTGTGCCACAGCAAACTACAAACCCCAAGATTCCATAGGATGGAGCCATGGCAATTTAAGTGGTGTCAAACTCCATTAATTCTGCAGTGTGGCAGCAGTCATATTAAGGAAGCTGGCTTGGAAGTGGCTTGAATAGAGCTACTTAGATGGGAGAGGGATTTTATACACACACACACACACACATCTGAGTTTATGTTGTCATGTCTATAGACACTCTGTGTAAAAGATGGCAGGAGTCCATGAGGTCCTTAATAAGGAAATGAAGGCACTTGATTCACTCTGCAGCTGTCCAATGGCTAAAACATCCAAGCATGACACCAGGAGGATTGGTCCCTATGGGTATATAGGTTGGCTCTACTAATGGAAATGAGGATCCAGACAGAGTTTGTCATGACCATTCCTTGCATTCCTATACAGCCTCTATCTTAGATGAATGCCACCTCAATTCAGGCACATAACAAAATAGCACTGTAGCACATAATTCCTCAGTTAATTGCCTCTGTTACATACCATGCTTGAAACTAAATAGCTCCTGAGAAACATGTATAGCTCACTGGGAGGAAAAGGAAAGTTAGGGGAGCACTAAACCTTTCAGCTAAAATGAAGCCATCTGTAACTTTGAGCTGGAGAATTTGGGTGGCTGAGCTTGGCTTGGAAGATTTAGAGCCCTTGCTCAAGACCTGACTGCTTTTATGTTTCCAATTGCCTGTGTTTTGAAGCTGCCCTTTCCCCTGTCCTTCTCAAAAGGAAAAGAAGGATTTGGGTCACATTTTGTTT
This sequence comes from Phrynosoma blainvillii, assembly GCA_026167975.1. NCBI lineage: Eukaryota > Metazoa > Chordata > Lepidosauria > Squamata > Phrynosomatidae > Phrynosoma > Phrynosoma blainvillii. The sequence goes on along the minus strand of JANUYF010000001.1, from coordinate 189,493,436 downwards.
GCTGTAATGAAGACTGCCCCACCAGCCTCCTCCAATGGTGCATTGCCAAGGGAAGCAGGTAACAGGTCAAGAAAACCGATCCCTCTTCATGTTTCCATTGTTAGAGCACAACAGAAGCTCTGTGGAAAAGGAAAGCAAATTTCTTGTGCAACATTAGGTTTCATACCAAAAGAATAGCCCCCAACTGCTTGAATTTTCAAAGCTATTTATTAGTTTAACTACTTGGTTGTAGCTGATTTACAATATCATAATGAAGTGAAAAGCCCTCCTGTCTTTCATCTCAAGTATTTCTTCTTAAAAGGCAGACATGTGGTTTGCCAAGCATTGGAAATGAATGTTATCAAGCAGAGCATGTGAATTAGAAGTAGATAGTTAGTGAATTGCCTGTCACCATGGATCATTTTACTCCCTCCCTCCTTTTGGGGGTGGGGGTGGGTTTTTTTAAGAACAGTGCTTCAAAAATACATTCTAAATATTTTCAAAGGAATTATTCTAATAAGCAGTAAAATAGAAAGATCCGAAATAAATGATATTTGCAGATGACTGGCTATTGAAATGTCAAACCTCCACATGCAAGTGTAGCATCTGAAACTAATGCTCCAAATAAACCAGCTCATGAACAAAAGACTGTGAGAATGTAAAGGCAGGCCTAAGCAGGTATCCGCTAACTCATAAAGGGGACATGTGCACCAAAATATACAAAACCACTTCATGCAGCTGCAGCCTGTCTTCTATGTCAGTGGGACAGAACATGAATGCTGTATTTTAGTCTGAAATCTAGAAGAGCTGTCCAAGGTGCTGAACCTAATTTTTGGAAGTATGAAATTCAGCTCATTGGACAGCTTCCTTTAGCTTTAGACTAGAAGCAGACTCACCATCTTAATGGCATCAGAGCCACACATCTCCACTGATGTGATATCAATATGTGGGAAAGTTTATTGCAGGGGTAGGCAACCTTTCCCCTTTAAGGGCTGAGGGACTTCAGCTCCCAGAATCCCAGGAGCTATTGGCCAACATGGGACTATTGGCCAACATGGCTGAGGCTTCTGGGAGCTGAAGTCCCTCGGCTCTTAAAGGGGAAAGGTTGCCTACCCCTGGTTTATTGGATGAAACCCTGTACTGTCAATTCTAGGGTTCAATGTGCAGAACCCAAACTCCAAGGGAAGGTGGAAACAAGGGACTTGTTTTTATGAATGACACAACTTAACTTAACCACCCCTGAATAGGCTACAGGGCAACAAACTCCTTGCTCAAGAAAGCCCTATGCTATGAAATGCATGGGATTGCCATAAGTTAACAGGTGAGTTGAAAGCATGTAACTATTCCCTGCTGGGACTTTTATGGACTTTAGTCTTTGTAGATGGCAGTTAAATTTCCAAATTTCCTATAGTGACTGCTGGCAACAATGGTGCTGAAAAGGCTACTGTGGCTTGACAAGTCATGGGGATGGATCAGTGAAAGCGACTGGAAAAATATGTGCCAGATCCATGGTCAGATAGTCCTGTAAAACAAATGATCTTTTAAGATGAGAGGTGGTATTGATTGAAACTGACCGTTTTTATGTATGAATCATGTGCTGCAATTCTTTTGCTATTGGCTATGGGCAGCTTGTTCTTGTTGTGGTGGGTTGGTGTTAGTGGTGTGCTTTCAAGTCATTTCTAAGGCAAGCCTATTGGGTTTTCTTGGCAAGTTTCTTCAGAGGCAGGGTGCCATTGCCATCCTCTGAGGCTGAGAATGTGTGATTTGCCCAAGGTCACCTCCAGAAATGTGCTGCCCCTGAGGGCAGCAGTGTTGATAAAATCTCTGCAAACTGGAAATGCACTGAGATTTATTGGGATCTACTTATTGCATATGCATTGTTAACTACAGAGTTTGTACATGGACAGTTTGCATTTTTTTTTTAATGATGACTTGACTCTTATTGTTCTCAGCTCAGGCCTCCCATTTTACCAATTGTCTGTCTGACAAGATGAGGGTAATAAATGCATTTCTCAATGAAGCTGATTATTTCATTCACCAGAGGATCTAGACGCAGTGGCAGTGGACCTTTCCCTTTCAAAACCCAGCAAATGATACTGGTAACATGGTAACATGATGTTGTTGTCCTTTTAAATCTTCACCTGGATAATGCCTGAATGGGGGACCACTGGGAGCCCCATATAAACTGCTTTGATATTCATGAAAGAGGAAATCACATGTAGTGAATACTAAATACATATTTCCCCTATATCACAGAATTTTAGAGATGCAAGGAACTGGGGGAAGTTATATAGTCAAACCTGCAGATACAGAATCCACAGTGAAGCATCCCTGACAGGTGACCATCTTAACTCTTTTAAAAGCCACCACTGAAGCAGAGTCTGCCTCTCCCCAAAGGCAGACCATTCAAAGTTGAGCAATTTGCACCACCAGGCAGCAAATGGTTATCTGAATCTCCTTTCTATCAAGGGCAGCATTTATTCTCTGTCCCTTCATCTTGGTAAATCACTATTTGGTTCCTATTATCCTCTTTTGAGTGTTCAGCTTTCCTTGGTCTCTAGCAATTAAAAACTTGCATAGGAGCAAATGCAACTAGTCTGGTATACCTGTGCCATTGCATAAGTGCATGCACTTTGAATGCTAAGGCCTTGGGGAATGCATCACTTACCATTTTGACTAGGGATAGATGAGGTGGTCTGTTTTCAATTCACTTAAGTTTCAGTAGTTTTTCTTTAACCTGAAATTGTTTGAAAAAAACAGCATAACAACATGTATTTTATTACAGACATATTTTCCTCTCACACCATATGCATTTTAGGTTCATTTTATCCCAAACTGTGCATATTAATATGCATTTAGTTATATTTTTTGAGGCTCAAACATACTGCAAAATTTAAGGAAGTGAAAAAATGCAGGATAGCTGTGCTCCGATCTGTGTAATAGTTGAAGTGAGAATCAGGTTGGTTGATTTTGAATGTTCCTATTTCACACACTGTGGCTGTTGAGTGTCCCTATTTCATGCACTGTGGCTACAAAATCTTGAGAACAGTAAGCTTCACAGTCCAGCAGGGATACGAACTAACCACTGCATAAGTTAACCACATCCGTCACCTGCTTCATTTTTAAAAACAGTGCAGGGAAGTTACATAGCAAAGGCAGAATTTAGGATATTTTCTGGACGACACTTCCCAAAATCCCAATCAGTGTGGTTGGTTGGAGAATGCTGGGATGTGTGGTCCCAAAAAGGAACTTTTCCTTGCTGACTGAAGAATTCTAGGGTCTGTGTTTCAAAAAAGGAACTTTTCCAAACTGTGACTATAGCTGACAAAGCAGAACCTTTAGCAATATGTAGCAGGGGTAGATCAGTCATATTATGTGCATGTCCATATATATGTACATTCAATTTCTGCATTAATTAGTAATCTTTTTAAAATTAAATTGGTATTTTTGAACATATTTTCTCTTACAGTGAAATGCATTGTGATAGCTCTTTTTTGAACCAGTACAGCACCACTTGAGGAAGTTAAAAATCCATTGGACATATATTTTCTGACATTTGTCTCAGAGGTTTGATTCAATAGTTCATGTTAGAATCTGTGAAGACCAAATTCTTCAAGCATCATAATCTGCAGTGATGGTCAGAGAAGGTTTTGGAGAATGAATCTTAGTTTGAGAATAGTCAAATTACAAGTATGTCCCTATTTTTAAACATGAAATGTTATCTGGTGTGTAAATACATGGCTGTAGACTGTTATTATTCCTACTAACAGGGAACTCAGATGGTTTGAATGCCAACAAGCATGAATGCCATATGAGAAGAAGGCCACTTTGAAACAAAAGTGTGCTTGGTTGAACTATGAGGTATACCAAAGAATAAAAACATTTACAAAATTGAAAGGGGGAATCTGATTCCCCCCCCCCCCCCCCCCCAGTGTGATGGCGTAATGAGAGGCTGCAGGGAAGCAGAGCTCTGGACCTACAACTGCTTTAATGAGCTTTGAAACAGCAATTTTTTCCATCTTTTTTATTGTTGATAAACCTCTCCAGTAAGAGTGGGCACTGGAGCCTGCTGGGGGTCCAATTGAATCCAGCTCCCTTGTGCAGTGGTAGAGAAAGAGGAGAAGGAAAGAGGGTCCATTGCAATAAGGGGAGATTGCATGGACTGAAGGACAACCCAAGCTCATTAACTGCTAATCATCTAGGGACGATGTAATGACACCCACACTCTTTTTAAAAATATAAAAACATAAAAAATCGATAACAGAGAAAGAAAGCGGCTGGCAGAAATCTTTTCTTTTCTTTTCTTTTCTTTTCTGGACTAGATGGACTGCAATATTAAAAAAAAAAAAGAGCAGTAACACACACAGAAGTTAGGAGAATAAGACGTAAAACAGTAGTAAAGCAAGTAGCCATAGTAAAGGAGAAGTAAAAAGAGTGGAGTAAAGTGGAAAGTTAGAAAAGAGGGAGGTAGGCAAAATGCGGAGAGGAGAGATGCAGAGATCTGGAGGAGTTTGAGTAAAGAGAGCAAAGAGAAAAGAAATAAGAGAAGAGACAAACTGGGAGTAAATTGGGAAGTACAAAGAACAAAGAATACATTGGGAAATAAGAAAATTATTTAAATGCTGGGAGAGGAGAGAAGGAGTGAAGGAGTAATGAACCCAGAGATAAAAAGTAAGGTAAAAGCAAGGGAAAGCTGGACACTGAATAAATATCTTTAAACAAAGAGATAAAGGCAGTAAGAAAGAACAGAAGAGGAAACATAAGGCACTGTATAAGATATTGGAAAGATATTTGGAAGAACTATTGCTAGGAAGAATTGGACTGGGCTAAAATTGGAGTTGGACTTAGTTGAAATAAAATTATTTGTGAAGAAAGGGAGATTGGAAAATATACAGAAAATAAAGGACACTCTATGATGAGATAATAAGAAGAATAAGAATCTTAACAGAAGACAAATTGAGGAAAGAGGAATGAGTTGCAAAGATTGAAAGACCAACTCAGTGGCAAATAAAAGAAGATCTAGATCAATTTAAGGAAGGAGAAAAAGGATAGAAAAGAGGAGGAAAGTAACAATTTTCATCTGATTTCGGACTTGTATGGAAAATTGGTCTATATACTTTAATTGTGATATATATATAAATGTTAGGAAGGAGTCCCAAGGGAAAATGTACAATGTGGGGAATAGCAGCAGCCATGATGACACAGCATTTGATTGCTGCTGACTCATGCTGACTCATTCTGTGTCATGGGAAGTGACATCATGGAGATGGTCACCTGGTGCTGCAAAGCACAGAGAACTGCTGCAAAACTGCAGAGTCACTCAGGTGAGTGACAGGTGTCCACAGGAAGAGGCAGGGCCAGAGGGACACATGGAGCCCTGGCTATATAAGGCAGAAGCCTCTGGACACACTTGGTGGTGGATGTGGATTGTGGTTGGAGAGTCATTGTTGCTGTATATAGCCTTGTACACAGAGGAACTAAGATTAAAGCCTCATCTGAGAGACATCTGTCTGTAGAGTCTCTTTACTCTGTCTGGAAGGGGAAAGGTGCTTCTCCGGCTGACACACTACTGCTGGCATCTGAGATCATGATCCTGGTGCTGCACGTTGATGTGGATCATCACACGCTGCATAACCATGCTAACAGAGTCACTCAGGTGAGTGACAGGTGTCCACAGGAAGAGGCAGACTAAGAAACTATTTTAACTGATTATAAGAATATTTCCTTTCTGAAAGAAACAATTGAGAAATGTGAAGTATCAATGCAAGGTTTGACATAGAAAGAAAGTAGAGATATAATAAATATAAAATCTTAATTGCACAAGGGTAAATTGCACTTAGAGATATTAAGATTTGAATCAAAGAATATTGAATGGTATGGAAATAGTGTATTAAATAATTTGGAAACAACTTGGAAATAATTAAAAAATAGACAAATACATTAACCTACAGATTAAATGAACTGATTTGATTAGAAACCTAGTAAAGAAAAACTATTAGAAAGCTATGTGAGGAAACTGTTCATACTAAGTATATTGGCAAACTGATTTGTAAATACTGATCTCACATATTATTCGATTGTTGGGATAAATTGACTGTGATTGTTTTGTTTTTCTTCTTCTTCCTTTCCCTTTTCTTCTCTTGGTTCATATAGATATATAAGGGGAATGTGGGAATTGATAGTGGGCACTGATAATTTTATTGAATGTTTAAATATAAAGTGATATTACTAAATATAAAGTTACATTATTAAATTAAAATAGCATCTGGAAAAAAGAGAATGATTCAATCCCAGATTCAAGTGATAACTCAACAAAGAGGATCAACAGAGGAAGTCAACAGAGGAAGTCATAAGAATTAGTGATCAAAACACAATTCTTTTAGAAGAAATAAGGAAAATGAGATTGGAAATGAAGGAGATAAGACAAGAATTGAAGGAAGAATTAAAAGAAACTAGACAAGAGATAAAAGAAGAAATTAAGAAAATGAGATCTGAAATAAGAAAAGATTTGAAAAAAGAATTAGACAGCTTTGGGAAGAAAATAGAAAAGATCATGATGGATCTGTCAAACACACAGAAGGAAGTTGATGAATTAAAAGACGACATTACATTTAGAAAAGGCAGCTAAAGAAACAGTTTTAAAACAAGAACAAAAAAAATAGACGTAACAAAGTTAAGATATAGAGAGAGGTGCATTAAAATTAGAGAATTACTGGAATTGACAAATGAGGATCTGTACAATATTCTAACTACTGCACTGTCAGAATATTTAGGATTTACATGGGAAAAATGGAATCTGAAATTGACAAGATATTTAGAGTTAATTCCTCTTATGCAAGAGAAAGAAAAGCACCAAGGGATGTAGTCATATGTATTTCTAGAACAAAAATTAAGGATCTGATAATACAAAAGAATTATAACTCTACACTAAGGATAGAAAATAAGGAATTTAATTTTTTTAAGGATATACCACCATCAATAATGTTAGAGAAACAAAAATATAAATCTCTGACTCAGCTATTGAAGAAAAGAAGAATAGAATATGGATGGGAGAGGATAGAAGGGCTTACCTTTATGTGGAAACAGAAACGACATAAGATAGATACAATAGAAAAAGTGAAAGAAATGTAAAAGAAATTAAGCAAGGGAGAAAGGGAATGTCAAGAAGAATCTCAATTAACGACACATTCCAAAAGTTGACAAAAGGAAAAAGAAAATGCAAGTAAAGAAAATAAAAAAGTAGAAAAAGAAATAGAAGAAAGAACTATACCAAGAAGAAAAGAAAAAAATAAGAGAGGAAGAGCTGGCTCAAGAGGTGGAGGAAATGGAAGAAGGAAGTATAACTGCATGTGATGAAGAAGAAGAAGAAGAAGAGGAAAAGAAGAGGAAGAGGAAGAAGAAGAAGATAAAGGAAAAGTTAAAGAGAAGAAAAACACTGAATGTTTATAACAGAAGTTTTACTATAAATTTTAAGAAGTTTGAATATAAAATAAGAAGTAAGCAAAGAGAAAAATTTAAATAAAACTTAAGGGGTGGAAGGGGTGGAACAATCAACAACAACAACAACAACAAAAATATAATAATATTAGTAAAAGGAAATGCAGTGTCAAAATAAAACAGAATAATTCTGGAAAGAATCTAAAATCGGAGTCAAAGTATTATCCTGGAATATCAAAGGAATGAATTCAAAATTCAAAAGAAGTATAATTTTCCACTATCTAAAAAAGATTAAGAATGACATAATATGTTTACAGGAAATAAGAATAAAGGAAAGAGATATCAAATATATTAGAAACCCCAAACTAGGGAATTGTTATTTATCAACAATAGAAAAGGAAAAGAAAGGTGTGGTTATATATGTAGATAAGAAATATTTCTCAAAAGAATTATTTAAAGACAGTAACAGATCATATATTGCAGTAGAAGTGAAGCTAAAAGAGCACATTATATTGGTATTAGGAATTTATGCACCCTTAGAAGGAAGGAGTAAATTTTTTGAACAGATTAAAAAGGAATTAAGAAAAGTAGAGTATAATAACATTATTATGACGGGTGACTTTAATGCAGTGATTGATCCAAAGCAAGATAGAATATCTGATGTGAAAAGATCAATTCAAAAGAATCAGGGAAAATTACCCAACTCTCTCTTTTTTTAAAATATTGGAGGAATTTTCAATGGAGGACATGTGGAGATGCAATTACAGTCAATTTAAAAGCTATGCATTCTGCTCTGATGTTCATCAGTCAAGATCCAGATTGGGTACATTTGTAGCATCGACGACACTCTTGCCAAAAATACAAAACACGGAAACACTAGCAAAGATTACATCAGATCATTTCCCAATTATGATGGAGATAAAAGGGAAAAAAATTGAATTTTCATGGAGATTAAAAGATCATTTGCTAAAAAATTGAAAATAATATCAATAAACTGAAAAAGGAATTAAAACTACTTTGAGGAAAACACAACAGAAGAGATTAGGAATAAAATAATCTGGGGTGCTGGTAGCTAGAGGCTATCTAATAAAGTTAAATTCAGAGGAAAATAAAAAGAGGAAAGAAGAAGAAAATAGACTATTAAAGGAATTAAAAATGAAAGAACAAGAATGGAAGAGAAAAGGAGATAAAACAACTAAATTAGAAATACAAAGATTAGAACATCAATTGAGAACATTAACTATAAAAGAAATGGAAAGGAAACTACAGTATATCAAGCAGAAATATTTTGAAATGGGAAATAAACTGAGTACAATAATGGCTAACTTGATAAGAAAGGAAAGAAATAAGAAGATAATTACAGAAATAAGATCAGAAGGAAAAACTATGACTAATCAGTAAAATATCAAGAAAACATTTGAAAAATACTATGAAATACTATATAAAAATGTAAAAGACAAGGGAAATACCAGAGGGAAAATAGAAGAATACTTAGAAAAACAGAATATACCAAAGTTAACAGATGATCAAGAGAAGGAGTTAAATAGAGATATAACGGAAAAGGAAATATCTAATGCAATTAGGAAAATGAGGATTGGAAAAGCACCAGGACCTGATGGATTTTCAAGTATCTTCTATAAAAAGAGGAAATTTTAGTAACACCATTAAAGAATACATTTAATGACATTAAAAAATATGGTGTCCCAGAGACCTGGGCAAATGCATATATCACTTTAATTCCAAAAGATGATAGAGATAATCAGGAAACTAAACATTATAGACCCATCTCATTGAAATGTGGATTACGAGATATTTACTGCAATTATTGCAGAGAGGCTGAAGAAGATACTAAAGGAAGTGATCCATGAGGATCAAAGTGGATTTCTACCAGGAAGATTTGTAAAAAATAATCTAAGAACAGTATTAAATATTATTGAATACTTCAAGAAACATAATGAAAAAAACTCATGATGATCTTTATTGATGCTGATAAAGCTTTTGATAAGTTGAGCTGGATACTTATGGAAGAAGTTATAAGAAGAATGAAGATGGGAGGAAATTTTGGAAAATGGATTAAAGCTATTTATAAAGAACAAAAAGCACAGGTTATAGTTAATGAAGAAAAAACAAATTACATTAAAATAGAAAATGGCACCAGACAAGGGTGTCCATTGTCACCATTACTATTCATAATGGTGCTGTAAATAATAAATATTAAAATAAGGGAGGATCAAAGCATATAAGGAATCAACATAAAAGGTCATAAATATAAAATCAAAGCTTATGCGGATGATCTAGTAATATTTCCAGAAGATCCTCTCAAAAGTATAAAAAAAATCTTTTATATAATCTGCAAGAATTTGGGGAGTTAGTAGGTTTTAAAATCAATCAGGATAAGATGGCAATAATGATAATGAATATGTCTATAGAAGAAGAAAAACAATTGCAGAGAAAATCAAAATTTAAAATAGAAAAGAAGGTAAAATATTTAGGAATATTAATAATAAGGAGAAATGCAAATCTCTTTGAAAACAATTATAAGAATGTGGAAAGAGATTCAAAAGAATTTAAATATATGGTCAAAGCTGTAAGTCTCTTTTTTAAGGAGAATCTCTTTAGTCAAAATGAGTGTTCTTCCAAAATTAATGTATTTCTTTCAAAATATACCAATAATTCATAATGGGAAATGCATAGATAATTGGAGAAAGGATTTGAGTGAATTTTTAAGGCAGAGTAAAAAACAAAAATAATGACCACAGAGAACTTATACACATTCAAACTAGACAATGAGGAAATAGAAATCGTAAAAGAGTTATCATATCTGGGATCAAACATTGATTGGGATGAGGACTGCAACCAGGAAATCAGAAGAAGATTAAGAATGGAAAGGATGGCTATGAAAGAACTAGAAAAGATCCTAAAATGCAAAGACATACAAGTCAGCACAAAAGTCAGAATCATACAAGCCATCATATTCCCTATTACCATGCATGGATGTGAGAGCTGGACAGTCAAGAAAGAAGATAGGAAGAAAATCAACTCATCTGAATTGTGGTGCAGGAGAAGAATGCTGAGGAGGACCCCATGGACAGCCAAAAGGACAAACAAATGGGTCCTAGAACAGATCAAGCCAGAAATATCCCTAGATGCCAAGATGACAAGACTCAGACTGTCATACTTTGGACATATCATGAGAAGGCCTGAATCATTGGAAAAGACAATAATGTTAGGAAAGGTAGAGGGAAGTAGAAAGAGAGGAAAGCCACATGATAGATGGATGGACTTCATTAAAGAGACCACAAATATGAGTTTGTAGGAGCTGGGCAGAGCAGTAGAAGACAGGGGGGCCTGGAGATGTCTCATCTATTGGGGGCCTGGAGATGTCACCATGGGTCAAGACTGATGTGAGGCAGTTAACCAAGAAAAATGAACATTATCATACATGGCTTTTAAACAGCAGTTACAGTAATAAAATAGCTCCTTTGGCAACACAATATCACCTCTGACCCATTGCTGCTTTGTTTCCCAAGGGTGGTTTCATTGACAGGTGAAACCCATCAATAGGTCCCAATCACACAACAGTCCAAGTATTCCTCCTGTGTGAAACATTGCTGCTGGGGCAGTTGCGATATTGGCAGTCATGTAGTTTCACAGTATCCTCCTCTGCCCCGTCCCACCTTTCCCTTACTTTCCCAAGTAGCCTGATTCCCTTTTTAAAAAATTCTTTTCTTTTTTAAAAAACATAAATAACATTACCAGAACTGCTGAATTGTGTTTAAAAAGATTTAAAAAATTAAAAAAGGAAAGACATACTGGGTAGAACATAGGGCAGGGAGGTGGGGTTACGGGAGAGTCCAGAAGATAATGTGATGGAATCAGCAGCCCCAGACATACAACTGTGAAGATGCATGATAATGACTGCTTTCAAACTGGTATGTTTACATTTCAGTTAATCACAGTCAGCCCTCAATATCCACAAATTCAACCACCCACGGTTTGAAAATATTTTAAAATAAATATATATATAAATTCCCCAAAGAAAATTTTGATTTTGGCATTTTATGTAAGGGACATCATTTTATTATGTCATTGTATTTAATGGGATTTGAGCAACCATGCATTGTGGTATCCACGGGGAATACCTGGAATCAAACCCCAGCAGATGACAAGAGCCTACTGCAGTGCAACTGCAGTAAGAACAGGGATCGTGTACTAATGCCCTATGATCAGTGGACTACAGACAGCTTGAAATGCTGTGCTTTAGTCAAGAAGAACAGGAAGCTGGACCAAGGGCAGATGGTGAAAGAGAATGGATTGATTTGCTTTACCCCCTTACAGTTCACAATATTCTGGAAAAAAGCATGCCTTCCTGACTGGCTTGAATTCTGATCAGAAGCATGTTTGTCAGGAGATAAATATACACAACAATATTTTTTGTTGTTGGTTCCACTTGTATAGTTTATTTGGTTTTGGCCACAATTTAATGTATAAGAAAGTAAATACAGACTTTTAATGTCCTCTTCACTTCTGTCTGCTGATAAAAGACTTAATTTGTTTACATTTGTCTTGTTATTTACATTGCAAAAATACAGCAGCCATTTTGAGAGCTGGTACATACCACACATTAGCAATGAACAGTGCAGGCAATCCAAGAGGCAAAGGCAAAGTAGAGGGCAGCAGGGTAGGATAGTATGGCATAGGGGCATATATTATTTTTTACTAATTATTTCATTATTTGGATTGCCAAAATATGTGAAATGCCCATACAAGATCCTTGTTTACTGCTGAAAGTCTACTTCATTATGCCTATCTTGTAACACAACCTTCTTATTTGAACAGCTTGAAGATCTTTTTCATTTCTTATGCTGGTAAAAATAATTTCGTCATGGTTCCCAGGACATTGCAATAATCTTCCTTATTTGGTCCTATTTTTCCTACTTATAAAGGTCTCCATTCCCTTTGGTTGTATAGGATAGTCTCCTAAAGCACTGTGCCTTGTCCAGTATAACTTTCTAATGCAAAAAGTAATGGAGCATTCCTAATTCCTGTTGGGGAAAATATGCCATACTCTAATGCTTTCAGTATTGAGTATAGCCTCCTAATATTTAACATCCTTTCCCTTTGCTTTTGAATCTTTCCTCCTACTCAGACACAATGCTTCAATTGTAAAAGACTTGTGCTGGGGCAGAGGCATATATAGAATTCAGTCCTCGAGCACAGGAAGTATGCACTGACTATAGAGAAACTTGTCTTAAATTAACCCTATTTAAATAGTGGGCCATTGACAATTTTAAACATATAAGCAATTTTTCTTATTTTAAATAAGCAGCAAGAATCCTGGCCTTTTTCAATAATAACAACGCATGATGGTTCACTATATGGACTGCAGCGAAACTTGATCTGGCATGCTCCTTCTTTGTTCTCTTTTTGATTAGCTATGGTTTCCTGAGGTGTGCAAAGCTGAAAAAAAAATGTTTACTCTTAACTATGGCTTATTCAAACAAGTAAAGCTTCAAACCATGAGTTGTGAAGCTTTCTTGTTTCAGCAAACTGTGGATAAGAGTGCAGGGTTTGGATGTGCTTCTAAATGTGGTTATTTCTTTTTAAAAATGAAGCAAAAGCTTTGTGTTTCTCTTCATGGTTGCACTGAAGGAGTGAGGAAGGGACTGTGAGACTGCTGGTGGTGCAGTGGTTAAATGCCTGTACTGCACCCACTCACTCATAAACCACAAGATTGCGAGTTCAATACCAGCCAGGGCTGAGGCTCGACTCAGGCCTGCATCCTTCCGAGGTCGCTAAAATGAGTACCCAGCTTGTTGGGGGGCAATCAGCTCACAGTTGTAAACCGCTAAGACATCCCATAGCGTGATATGAAGCGGTATATAAATGAAGCTGCTTTGCTTTGCTTTGCTTTGCTGGACCTGACATTCACAGTTCTAATAGTATGATGGCTATTGCTGTGTTAGTCTAGAAAATCAGTATGCAAAGGGATACTATAGTAAATTTGAGATGAAAGAGAGAAGTTGGTAGCATGGGCTTTCAGTCTACTTTTTCAGATGCATGCAGATCAATGCATCTGAGGAAGTAGACACAAGTCTATGAATACTCATGTTACCAACTAGATTAGGAGAAAGCTCCTATTATCTCTCTACATGTGAAGCCAAGGGATCACCAGATTTAGACACTCATAATAATTTCTTCCCATCTGAGCATTGCATCCAGCTTCTGAAAAGCAAGTCACATTGGTGTGATTCCATTTGCCCTTGTTTTAGGCAGGCAAACACAACATTATACATATATGTTGGGACATGGGTATAACACTCAAGTTCTAGTTTGCGTATGAAAGGTTTGCTCTGGTACTAAGCACAGAATTCCTAGATCCTACATTAAATCATATTGAATATCAGCACCCATTCTGATCTCTCATTTCATCACATGTAGGTATCTTCCAGATGTTAGCAGACATGCAATTAATAAAATTTTGGGACACATGTGGAGTTCCCTCAATGACCCTGAACTGACCTCTGTGGGATGTCAGCCATAATCCACTAGATGGCAAGTCAGGTAGGCATCAGGAAAGCCTGCCCAAACAACTGGAAAATTCCCTAACAGACAGGTTTGGGAGTTGCTAAAGGGGGAAAAAACATTATACCAAAAAGGGACACATTGTCCAAAGTCTCACTCTTGATGGGGCAGTGATCAGATTTAACTGCACCCTCTTTCTCCAGCCTTCCTTCCTTGATTGAATCGAAACCAAATGCATTGTTTAGACTGGTCTCACATCTAGGTTTAACAAAGCTAAGATGATCAATGCTTTGTCCAGGCTTCAGCCAAACCATTTAGTCTGTAGCTAGAAGCAAGACATGGCCTGTATAAACCTTGGGATTTTTAGGCTGCACGTGCTATCTTTGGAATGCATGCTGACTCCATGTTGGTTTGTGATCTGATCATAGCTCCCTTGGCCATCTGTTCCCCCATTTCAGTGGCTGTGCATCATCATCATCATTATCATCAACATCCACAGTGGATCCTGGAGAAGACTTCGGAAGTGAGTACCTCCCTTATTCTGGCCCATCTTAAGCTATTCTTGCTTTCACTCCTTTATTTCTAAGCATGCAGTGTGTGTGTATGCCATATGCGTATGTGTGCAGTTTCCCTCCTTTAATAAATATTTAGACTGTCTCAGCATCATACATTGTGGGATTCCTTAGTCCTCTGGTATACATATTGGTACCTGGTCTCGCAGGGCTTTGTTAGGACCCCACTCTTGCATATTTGAGCTAATTATAAATTTCCCTAATTAGATCCTTCCTAAAACAGACTGGTGAATTTTTACTTTTTACTTATTTTACTCTTTAAAATAACTTAGATATAAGATCAGAAATTTTCAGAGCATTTAGGGAAAGCTACCTCACTCCCCCCTCCACATTTCTCTGTCTTTCAACTCAACCCTTTACATTCCCAGCTACCCTTCTTTTAAGCAAGAGGAATGAAAGACTCTAAGGAGTTTTTTACATAGCTAAAAAATCTGACTTACCTTGCCCAGTTTTGAATCCTCTTTGGGGATGAAGCTTGGTATTATCACTTGCATTTTGTCACTGATGCCACATGCCAGCTTCATCCCACCTAAAACCCAGGTCCCAGCCATGCTCAGCTGGCTGATTTGCATAGTCAGGAGTTTAGGCAGGATGCAGCCATGAGGTGGCATCAGTAGCAAAATGCAAGTGAAAATACCTGGCTGTAGCCTGGAAGAGGATTCAAACTGGGCAAGGTAAGTCAGATTTTTTAGCTGTGTGAAAAACTCCTGAATCTCATTCCATCCCTGTTGCTATCTCTGGTGAGTGGATGGCACAGCAAATCTTTTATATTGTCCCATCCATGGCAGGTGCTCCTTTCACTTGTTGAATGTATGTAGTAGTAGTGGGGGCATGGCAAGGATATCTTCTTAAGGGGATGTGATCTGCTCTCTTTCACCTGTCCTGCCTAAAAGGAGGGGGGCTGCAAGAATTAAAGAGATAGATTGAAAGCCATAGAAGTAGAGATACTGTTTTACTTCTAAGGTTCTTTTAAAAAGAAAATGAAATGGGGATATGGCACCCAGGAAATGCATCTGGCAAAATGGGGAGGAGGGGTGAGAACATTGCGTACACCCTCTTATACCTTCTCAAACCATGTCACAAGTACAGCCACAAATAAAGAAATGTGGTGCATATGTTTAAATGTACCTTTCAGTTAGGCATTTAAAAAAATAATAATAATGGAAAGCAGGGAGCCTAAAGATTATAAGATCAGGAAAAAGACATTTAGATCTTTGGGGAAAAAAGAGAGAGAGAAATACAAAAATAAACTCTTCTATTTCCTATTTCTACACTGGATTCTGTTTGGGATCTCCACTGGATAGCCAACATTTAAAAAGCTATGTACTGGGGAACCATCAAGCAAGCAAATCAAAGATTTCACATGCCTGTGGGCACTGCAGCAGAGAGTGCAGTGAAGGAGCCAAATACCATCAACTGTCATGCATACATATGTCAAATTACTTTAGCAAAGCAATCTGAGTGGTTTAATTTACCAGCACTGTCATTGGCAGGAGTTGATCTATGAACTATAACTGGCAGCATTAATGTTTGTATGCACTGTGGCTTTTTAAATACAATGCTATGAAGTATTATAGATTTTTAGTTACTAGCCCCATGCTTATCAAAATGTAATTGTTATAGCATTTTTATTGTTCTGTGAGGTATTAATTGTGGGTCTGCTTCCACTATTGATGAAGGGTGGATCTAGAACTAAAGTGATTCCTTTTAGAACATCTGGGGCATTGTCAAAAGTAAGGTACTTTATAGATGAATCAGTTTAAAACTTTTATATTTCTCCCAAAATCTCTGTAAAAGGAGAAAAGCTGAGACAAAAAGGATGGGTGGGGTTTTGTGATTGACAGTTTTAGTTATCAACCAGAGAATGAATTTCCTAAGCTATGTTTCTTTCACTTCCAATCACAGTGCTTTTCGGAGGACTGTAGAAAAACACCTCATTTAAATCATGCATAAAGTATTTTCTTTACTTAAGAAGGAGGGACAAAGATAAAGATAGGATGATATGTCATATAACTGGATTTTAATGTGCTATTATACTGTTCTGATATGTTTAATTCTGTGCTTAAGTGCCAGTTTTCTTGGTGTATATGGATAAACATCTTTGAAAGTGGTTTCTGAACACTCATGAATATTCACTGGTCAGAACTGCACATTACACATATATGGGAATGCCAAAATCCAAAGCAGCACCCCTGTCTGGAGTTCTTTCTTTCCCTTCCCTTTCATGTCTATGCAAGAACACTTTTCCCATGTCAAAGAAAGTGAACAGTTCAATCCCCAAGTTTATTTATTTAGTTTATTGGATTTATATCCCACCTTTCTCTCAAAAGAGTCACTCCACCAGTTGCCACCTCACAGCAGCAAGACCAGTTTCCAATGCCCCGGTGGAGGCTTTAAGAGCCCGCCCCAACAGTTACCATCTGGCAGTGTCAGGGCCGGCTTCCAACGCCCCGGCAGAGGCTTTAAGAGCCTGCCCCACCAGTTACCATCTCGCAGTGGTAGGGCTGGCTTCCAACGCCCCGGTGGAGGCATTAGGAGCAGGAATTTTTCCATTCAGCCAGCCCTTTCCCTTTTATTACCTGGGATGGCTGTGGCCATGAGACCAAAGCTGGGCTGGGAGATGGCACCAGCAGAGATTATTTAGTCCGCCTAACCCTCTTGTCCTTGGTGGCAAATAGAACTCTCCAAGCATTGTCACAGAGGATGTTTTCTCCCTAAGCTCCTGGGAGAATTTGGGGATGGAGGTAAGTGGACTATTACTACACCTTTTCCTCATGTAGTGGCCAGGAATGATCTGGGAGTGGGAATTGAGGTTGTACGGGGGAAAGGGAGGTCTGGTGGCAACAAAGTGAGGCAATGTTACAAAAGAATGGGATAGACATGTGAAAGCTATCCTACCTTCAGCTCACTCTCAGTATCCTGTTTCTCAGAATGGTTTGGAGAGCACACCAATCATTCCACAGAACCTTACCCTGATCCTCTGCAATGCCAGGTTGGTTAAGAATAAGCCCATATTATCTGTGATCTCCTCCTAGATGAGGATGCCAACCTGGCTTGCTTTACAGAGACCTGGCTGAGAGAGGATAGTGCCATAACATGGATGCAGGCCCTCCCAGCTGGGTACTCCATCAGTGAGCAGGTAAGGGGAAGTGGGTGAGGGGGCGGAGGGGCTCTTTTTCATAAGAACAACTTGATCTTGACCAGGATACTTGTCTGGAACACAGTCCACTTTGAGTGTATGTACCTAAGCCTGCGGACCAGGGATAGTTTGGGGATTCTGCTAGTATACCGACCATCCCGTTGTCTAGCAGACTCCCTAACTGAGCTGACTCAGCTGGTCTCAGAGTTGCTGCTGGAGTCGCTGAGACTTTTAGTCTTGGGCAACATCCCTATCGAGACCAGTTTGTCAAATCTTACAGATGTGGCTCAGGAGTTCATGGAATCCATGACAAACATAGGCCTATCCCAACTGGTCACTGGGCCCACTCATTGTGCAGGTCATACTCTCAATGCAGTCTTTAATACGGAATGGGAATATCTGTGGGTGGAGGTTGTCAGAACTGCCGCATTGTCATGGACAGATAATCTCCTGGTCAAAGTTGAACTAAGAGCCACTGCCCATCCCACCCCCAGATTGGTCCACTCTCAAAGGCTAATGGAACCAATTGGATTCCAGAAAGCCTTAGAGCAGGGGTAGGCAACTTTTCCCCTTTAAGGGCCGAGGGACTTCAGCTCCCAGAAGCCTCAGCTAATAATCCCATGTTGGCTAATAATCCCATGTTGGCCAATAGCTCCTGGGATTCTGGGAGCTGAAGTCCCTCGGCCCTTAAAGGGGAAAGGTTGCCTACCCCTGCCTTAGTGAGTTTAATGACTGGTAATGCCGGTGATTCTGTCGAAGCTTTGGTCAATACCTGGAACACTGATCTCGCCAAGGCTATTGACACAATAGCTCCCAAGCATCCTTTCCATCCTGCTTCCAACCATAAGCCCTGGTATATGGAAGAGGTTTCTTCATTCCTATCGAGAGGCAATGCGTGTAGTGCAGAGATCCTTCTTCTCTGCACGTATTGTGTCTGCAGAGTCCTGTCCAGCGGAGCTGTTTAGGGTGGTAGGGGAGCTGACACGGGTTCCACCTGTGCAGAATCCACTACTTAACCCGACAGCAGCCTGCTGTGATGCGTTTAACAACTTCTTTGCAGATAAAATCTCTCAGATAAGAGCCGACTTAGATGCCAGTATTGATACAGAATCAATTGATGAGGTGTCCAGCAGCTCCGTTAACGAAATTTTACTGGATTGGTTCCAATCTGTGAGTACTGGTGATGTGGACAAGCTCCTTGGTAGAGTGAGGAAAACTACTTGCCCTCTCAATCCTTGCCCCTCATGGCTGGCTGTACCGGGAGGGGGGAGGGGAATTCCTTGATGGTGTTCCTTAGGGACATCATCAATGCATCCCTCAGGGAGGGTCATGTTCCATCTTGTTTAAAGAAAGTGGCGGTTAGGCTTCTTCTGTAAAAAAATTTCCCTGGACACCCCTGGACATGAACAGCTATACGCTGGTCTCATTATTACCTTTTTTGAGCAAAGTGATCGAGAGGGCAGTTGCTTTTCAACTCCAAGCTGTCTTGGATGAAACTGATCTAGATTCATTTCAAACCAGCTTTAGGACAAGATTTGGGGTTGAGACTGCCATGGTTGCCTTGACTGATGACATTCGTCTGAGCATCGACCTCTCAGTGGCCTTTGACACAATAGATCACAACATCCTCTTGGATTGCCTGAGAGGATTAGGAACTGGAGGTGCTGCATTGCAGTGGTTCCATTCCTTCCTCTTGGGCAGATCCCAGAGGGTGTTGCTTGGGACAGTAGCTCTGCTAGGAAGGAGCTTAAGTGTGGAGTCCCTCAAGGCACCATTCTGTACCCGATGTTATTTATTATCTATATGAAGCCGCTGGGAGAGATCATCTGGAGACATGGGGTGGGGAGTTATCAGTATGCTGATGACACCCAGATATATTTCTCCATGTCTTGGCTTCGGCTTCACATGGCGTCTCTCCCCTCAATGACTGTCTTAAGGCAGTAATGGACTGGATGAGGAAAAACAGATTGAGACTGAATCTAGACAAAATGGAGGTTCTCACAGTAGCAGCCCCAATGGGTCCTGGATGGGGTCACACTCTCCGTGAAGGACTGTGTTCACAGTCTGGGGGTGCTCCTGGATCCGTCGCTCCAGATGACTAATCAGGTAAATGCGACGGTCAGGAGCGCCTGTTATCAGCTTCAGCTGATAAGCCAGCTGCACCCTTTCCTGGAAGTAAGGGACCTCGAAACTGTGGTACATGTGCTGGTAACCTCTCATCTTGATTTCTGTAATGCGCTCTACATGGGGCTACTCTCATGCTTGGTCCAGAAACTTCAGTTAGTACAGAATATGGCAGCCATACTAGTCTCGGGTACATCAAGGAGAGACCATTTTACACCTGTATTAAAGTTACTTCACTGGCTGCCTATTAGTTTCTGGGCCCAGTATAAGGTGTTGGTTATTACCTTTAAAGCCATAAATGGCTTGGGTCCAACTTATCTTGTGGACCGCCTCCTCCCATATAATCCACCCTGCGCACTTTGGTCCTCTGGGAGGAACTTGCTGCAGCCGATAAGAACGAGGCTGTCTGCAACCTCCCAGAGTGCCTTCTCAGCAACCGCTCCTAGATTATGGAATGGTCTGCCGGATGAGATCTGTCAGATTACAACCTTAAGAAGCTTTAAAAAAGGTGTGAAGATGGATCTCTTCCAGCAGGCCTTTCCCAACTAGACTTCCTGGCCTCAGGAGTTTACCTATCTTCTCTTCCCCACTTTCTGCTGCAGTCACTGCGAGTGTTTATGTTTGTTATTGTTATTGTTGTCTTGAAGAGACTATATTTTAAACAGGTTTTAATGTATATCTCTGTTTAATACTTTTTTAAGGGGGTGTGTGGGTTTCGGGATTGCTGGGTTGTTCTTAATATAACATATAAAGTTATTTATATGTTAACTTTAATGTTATACGCTGTCCTGATTGCTTTGCAGAGGGGCGGGATATAGATAAATTAATAATAATAATAATAATAATAATAATAATAAAAAATGTGATAACAGTTTTGCAAGGGAGTATGGAGAGAAGAGAGGATCACCTTTATCAGTGGCATTCCTGTAGCAGATGGAGCATGTAGTTGCCCCCACAGAGCAGAGGGAAATGAGATAGAGATCAGGGCTGTGTCACCAGTCCTGCTGAAGGACTAATTGCTTCTTTCTCTTTTATTTCCCCTTCTCCTTTCTTTTTTGCATCACCTCTGTTTTAGATTGTAGGTTTGCAGATAGAGGCTGCCTTGTTTTAATTACTAGAGCTAAACCACCCTGGGAATGTTTGTGGTGGGGAAGGGGGATAAGATGGGGAAATAATAATAATAATAATAATAATAATAATAATAATAATAATAATAATAATGTGATAACAGTTTTGCAAGGGAGTATGGAGAGATAGATCTAGCTAGCTAGATAGATAGATAGATAGATGAGAGAGAGAGAGAGAGAGAGAGAGAGAGAGAGTGGTGATAGCTTGCTAACTAGCTAGCTAGCTAGATGAGAGAGAGAGATGATAGATAGATAGATAGATAGATAGATAGACAGACAGACAGACAGATAGCATTATCTGTCCTGTTATTGCAACTCAGGATTATGCTGTAGCCCTCTTATTGTCTGTGGAAAGCACTAGCTCTTTGGAATCACTGTGATGAAAGCTTGCAGTGTGATAAAAGATGGAACACAATAAGTATGTTAAAGTTTGACCTTGTTTGTCATAGACTAGCACCCAAACTAGTTTGCTTTGGATCCCCGTTTTTCACTTCCTCCTTCTCCTCCTCCTTTTCTGCACTGTGGTGCAGTGAAAAGTCCTACTGTGTACGTTTCTTCACTATTCCTCTCTGTGGGCCCAGCTAGTGGCTCCCAGCTGGGCTTCAGAATGAAGAATCTGGGAATGTGTTTTTAAGGGCTCTTAGAGAGTTTTTATTTTGTACAATCTCTTCAATGCACTGCTGTGCTTATTTTCCTATCAATTCATTTTCCCCTTTGTTGCAGCATTTACTCTATATTTAGCACATTTTAAGAAAGGCCAAATAGATTGTGCAGATACAATATCACACGGCAGGGACTTTGTTACTGTACTGTAACAATTATGTGGCATAAACCTAACTTTTGCATATTACAATTTCTTTTTATTATTATTATTTCACTCCCCTCCCTTTATGTTTTTATTCTCTCAGTGTCTCAGTAGGGTTCAGTGGGTGTTATACACAATAGTTCTCTCAGGAACCCAACTCCCCTCCTCAGAACAGACCACTTTCACATAGACATGAACTGTAGAAATTAGCTTTAAACACTGAGGTATGAATGTTGAACTTAATTGTTTTATAATTGAAATGTATTATTATTGCTATCCTAGGAGGAACTGTTAGTCAGAACAATGCTTAAGTTGCCTAATGCTTTAAACTGTAAATGATTCCTGTGGCCTTTTTTCCTAAAACACATTACCAAAAGCTTTTCTTTTGTTTTTTGACAACAGAGGCCTTTTAAAATGCAGTTCAAGTAAGACCCTTTTGATTGAAACAGTGTGTCCGCCTTCACATAATCCAGGACATGTTTATCCATGCTAAAAGAGAAATTGTTGAAAACATCCATTTTCTGTTCAGCAGTATGATGTAATGTAATATTATGCAAAAACAATAACAGCAGAACAGTCAGGTGCTTTACAGAAAACTTGGTGTAACCCAAAACTTAGTATATGGGGGAGGGGAAGCCTTATAGTTGGCATAATATGGTTGTTTGCTAATGGTCAGTAATGCCACCTATTCATTCAAGATGCTAGAATCAAGACCTAACTAAAGGTTCCTGGCAGATGCTTCTTTAGGATTTATGATGAATAGCCAAAGGTACTTAAGAGCCAACTGATATTTGAGATCACTGGTGTGTGTGTGTGTGTGTGTGTATGTGTGTGTGAGAGAGAGAGAGAGAGAGAGAGAAACAGTTTTGATGACAGGAATGCTGCCTATGAAAGAGGCATTGGTCTGAATGAGGTAGCTAATTGCAAATGTATTCTCCTTCCTTCAAGGCTAGCACAGTCTCTACAAGTGTATCCACACTGCAGAATTAAATCACCATTGACACCATTTTAACTGCCATGACTCTTACATAATTCTGGTATTAGTAGTTTGTTAAGGTGTTCAGCGTGGACTGTCAGAGAGCTCTGGTGCCTCACTAAACTACAAATCCCAAGATTCTGTTCGATAGAGTCATGGAAGTTAAAGTTGTGTCAAGCTGCTTTAATTCTGCGGTGTGGCTACACCATGTTTCCTTGTACTAAGCAGATACTGGAAAATAAATAAATAAAAAATGCATATGTCAAAACTTTTCTTCTCCCAAAGAAGCTGATATTATAAAGATTTAGTCTGCATAAATGCCCAGCACTCAGGGAAGTGAAGAGTAAAAACAATATTAAAAGTATTTGTGTATGTGTGTATGAATGTATGTTTATATGTGCAATTGTAACTACAAATACTCATTACTGCAGATGTTAAGAATATACACACAATTGTATATAGTGGACTACCAAGTTCCTACAAATGTAATTAGGATTGTACAACAGGGCTATATATCTATATCTATACCTATTAAAGATAAGTACAGAATTCAGAGAAGATCAAAACATAGAACAATGGGGGAACAGAATAAACAACTACTTCTGACATTAAATGAATACATTTTCAGCATAACAATAAGAGTTATGCCAGGGTTACTTTATATCGTTGGTATTTTATGCATGCATATGTTCCCCTGCAGAAGTGTGTTGTCTAATGTGGAATATTTATGTCTTCAAAGCTGAAGATGTAGAAATGTACATGTGGGGGCATTGTGCATGCAGTTGTGCAGACAAATGTGCATGAGACACACAGGTGTGTGAGATTCAGTCATAGAATATGTAGTGTATTCGTTCACACAGTTTTTTTTCCTGTTCAGCACAAGGGCTGTGTAGACAGTTTGTGTGACTTGTTGCACGACCAATGCAATATCTCAGCTATTATGAAGTAAAGTATGTTGTTGCTGGTGCAGAAGACGTGGCTGAATTGAGAAGGAGGAAGAAATCCATCTTCTGTTCCTCAGTTTACTAAATTGATGGTATTCACCCATCAGACCTGAGACCTGAGAGTTCTTTTGCATACTCATCCAGATCAGGGAACTTGGTAGCTTTCCATGAAGTATGATATATGGCTAGAAGTATGGCCTCATAAAATCAGATTCTGTTCTTCAAACATATTTCCATTTTAACCCTCAGGCACTAGAAGTAAAAGCAATGATATTGTGAGAGCGCTGGAGTATGTCTTTTTGACCCCAATGAAAATTCCATGATATCTCAGAGAGTAGAAAATGCCCCCTATCTTGTGGCCCAAGATGGCTATATTTGTATATCAGTAATGACAAGACAAATGCATATCTAAAATGGAACCTCCTTTGTCTGGCTAAGGATTAAGAAGTGTTAGCTGCAAAAGGCCTATGGTCAAGGGGTGATGCAAGAGTTACTTAAAAGGGAAGCCCTGATCCCTCCCTTCTTCCTCTTTCCAAATTTTCTGTCCAGGAGGGGAAGAGAAAGGCAAGGAGCCTCTGCCTAAAGGAGGAGGAGAAGGAGGAGGAGGAGGAGGAGGAAGAGGAGGAGAGAAGGAAGAGGAGGAGGAGAGCTATGTCCTTATGAAATGTTGAAATATAAATATACATGAATGTGTAAATGCACACTAAGCAAACAAGATAATTTTATTTTATCCTATGTCAGCTGGGAGGAGTGTGACTTGTATATGTAAAGCAGGGGTCACAAGAGTAACAACTTTGAGAACCACTGCTCTAGGTGACAAAGGAAGATGTATTGTGGCCTTCCTGGCCACAAGATTGAAAGCAAAAAAATCATGAAAAAATTGGCATAATTTTGTTTTGACCCCCTCAAGGACTAAAAAACTGCAAATGTTCTTTACAACACCTAGAGATTATTTTTGGGCATCTTAGAGCAAAACAAAATTGTGACCCCTTGGGGATGGGCTGATTAAATTGTGACACAACTGAATGCACATGTACTGTGGAAACTACTTCTATCATTATCTGCTTTTATGAACAAGTGTCTAAAGGCCTTGTTGGGCCCTGATGATTTGTACCTGTTGCCATTCATATATTTTGGACATTAGTTTCCCTAGTCATTGACTGAGGCTTATGGGAATTGTGGTCTAACACTTCTGGAGAATCCAAGTGTGCCTTCTCCACTATGCAGCTTGTACTTATGATAGGGATGCACTGGAATATGTCTTGGTTCTTGTACATAGTGAATATTGGTTTGGACCACTGAATGGGTGTTTGCTTGTAGGTTTCTTCACTGATACCTGGAACCAGGCCATGTAACCAGCACTGGAAATAGTACCAGGAACATTGCATTCCTGCAAGTAGTGCATGAAGGGGACTTCAGTCTTCTTTCCACCTTCTCAGATACCTCTTACAATGTGCTTACCATACGTAGTTTGATGCTAGAGCAGTTGTCACTGGTTTTATTCAGCATCATAAACAATGCTAGAAGATATCTATAATTATGCCTTTTTATTTCTTTTCCTATGTTATCTTGTGCACTCAAGATCAAGGTTTGCAATTCCATTTTAGAGCTGGAGAAGGTATAGAAAAAGGCAAAAACAATGATCAAAGGGCTGGAAACTTATACAGAAAGATTACACTGTGTGGGGCTTTATAGCTCAGTGAAAAGGTGAGTAATATGGAAGGCATGACAAAAATGTATAAAATTAGGCATGGTGTGGAGAAAATGGATGAAGAAAAGTTGTATTTTCACTCTCTTAATAGTAGTATCTAACTTGTCCAATGAATCTGAATGGTGAGAGATTCAGGACCAACAAAAGGAAGCAATTTGTCCTGCTGTACACTGTTAAACTCTGGAATTTGTTACCACAGGATATAGTATTGACTACTCACTTTCTAAAGGACACTTGACAGATTCATGGAACAGAAGGTTCTCAATGACTACTAGTCACAAAGTTCCTCCAGTCTCCATTATATCTCCTGCATTGCAACTTGTACCAGTATACCATTTGTGGTGGGTGGAAGAAAGAGACATAAGCACAAAGGTTTTCATGCCCTCCTGGCCTGGCTATGGCCTTCTCCTGACTTCATCTGGATGACCATGTAGGAACAAAATGGTGGATAAGTTTTTCATCTGAACCATTTGTGTTCTTCTTTTGCCTCCCTTTCATTTATTTTTACTTTCTAATTAAATTTTTATTGAGTTTTTACAATAAAACGCATAATGTATATAGAACAACAACAACAACAACAACATTACAATTTGCAGAACCAAGCACCGACCATGGTCTGCCAGTTGAGGTAATGTCAAGTGATGGTTTGCCAAAATTGAAGACACAATGAATTACAGTGCATGAGAGGAAAAAGAGGAGAAAAAAGATCTGCGCTATCTTTCAGCCTCTGATAGTGAAGTTCATTTTACCAACGTTTTTTTTCCTCATCTTCTGCAAAGCTAAAAAGTTTTCTTTAGCAACATCAGCATTGGAAAGATGGTGCAAGATGCTGGAGAAACACAGACTTTGCAGTTCTGACAATGTAAACAATTTGATAAAGTTTGAGTTGAGAAGGAAAGGGATTTTACTGTAAATGTGTGTATCTGCTTATAAATGGCCAGGTAAACACCAGCTGCCTCTAGAATTAGTAAGGAGTGAGCATATGTGAATAGTGAGACAAAGAGAAAACTGGGAGAGGAGAGGAGCCTGCCTCAACGAATACTTCCAGCATAGGAAAAAGCAACAACTGTCAACCATAAGTTTGAGCACCAAAATAGAAATCATAAGAAACATGGAGATTGGTGAAAGCAAAATAATTCCTCAATACATTTGGAAGAAACCTTAAAGTAATTTCTAGAAATTTCCAAATGTTTTTGTTCACTTAGGGAAGGCTTATCTGACCTGGTTATATCATCTCACCATGAGCATGTTGTTAGTTTTACTGAAACTTGTTGTACACCCCTTTGCTACTACCATTGTCACCCACCACCACTGGCAGCAGCCTCCTCCTCCTCCTCCTCCTATTTTCTTTCTTTTGTTATTGTTTTACTATGGTTTTAAAATTGATTAGTTTAATACTTTTTTAAGGGGTGGGTGGGTTAGGGTGTTGACTTTCATGTTTTATTGCTGTGATGTTTTACGACTGTAAGCCACCCCGATTGCGTTGCAGAGGGGTGGGATAGAATTATTATTATTATTATTATTATTATTATTATTATTATTATTATTATCCAATCCCTATTATTTTCACGTTATTTCTACCTCTGGTACTAAATTTCCTGTTAAAGGAATAATGCCTGGGAAGACATCTACTTTGTTAACTAAGGTATACTGAGATACACCTGTTAACTGAAGCAAACCTGTATTCATATGTGGCGTATCATGAATATTCTTTGTAGTATAAGATTATTATAAATTCCCAAGCCATATCAATTTACAGAGTAGGATGATAATTACAACAATGACCACAGTGAATACCTTTGACTTCTTTTAAAATTAACCTGTCCTCAACTATTAGATAAATAATGTGACATATTAATGTGTTCATTGGCAGAGACAAAGAAAGGAAGGAGATTAGGGTTGTGTTACCATAATTGATTTAATATGTGTGTGTGTGTGTGTGTGTGTGTGTGTGTGTGTATATATATATATATATATATATATATATATCCCTTTTGTGGGTTCCTGCCATGACCTTAGACTGAAGAAGCCCAACCACCATGGATCCAAGATGAGCACATAGGCACCTGAAAGCTCACATCTGCATCTACAATAATTTGCAGATCAAAAGGGCTAGGGTTAGGAGCTGCAAAGCAGGACATTTATACCTCCTGTATTCCAGAGACACAGATTTACAGCTGGCTAAGAATGAGATAACTTCAACATCCCATCTCCCCTCTTTGGAAATTGTCTACTTCAAAGACAACCTATCTGGAATCCTTTGATATACAATAAAGTGAAAAGACATTTCTTGAGAGAAATTGAATTAAATGGGATGTATTCCTACATGAATACTTATAGGATTAAAATCCAAGTCTCCTATTTACCTTCTAATCACTCCTTTGTGCTAAGAAGTTTTCTTCTCTTCAAATATATTCCTTATCCTTGTTCTTGTGTATGGCCTGCACAACTTTTGTGTTACACAGCTCTTATTTTCTGTTCTTGGAGCTCATTGCTTGTGGGATTATTGAGGAACCAAACTAAACAAGACATTGAATTTTTAATTCATGCAGTTATAAGGTTGTAAGGTGATAGCATGTTCTCTCTCCAGCAATATGTGCTGGAATAATGTGTCCAGTTCTGGGCACCACAATTCAAACTGGACACAATTCAATATTGACAAACTGGAATGTGTCCAGAGGAGGGTGAACAAAATGGTGAAGGGTCTGGAAACCATGCCTTATGAAGAGAGATTTAGGAATCTGGGCATATTTAGCCTGGAGAAGAGATGGTTAAAAGGTGATATGATAGCCCTGTTTAAAAATTTGAAGGGGTGTCATACTGAGGCTGGAGGAAGCTGCTTTTCTGCTGCTCCAGAGAATAGGACCCAGATCAATGGATTTAAATTACAGGAAAAGAGATTCCATCTCAGCATTAGGAAGATCTTCTTAATGGTAAGAGCTGTTCGGCAATGGAACACACTCCCTCAGAGTGTGGTGGAATCTCCTCCTTTGGGGTTTTTTAAACAGAGACTGGATGGCCATTGCATGTTCCTTCATGGCAGAGGATTGGACTGGATGGTCTCTTCCAACTCTATGGAGTTTATCACATGGAAGGCAAACTGTCTAAATCCCATGGATAAATGGGTTTTAAATCCCAAGAACATCCCGTAAAAGCGGGTTTTCAAACACGGGCTAATTGAGCATTAACGCGACATTAACTCATGCAGAAAGTGGGCAAAATCATGCTTTTTTTTTTTTTTTTACTGTGGGGATTTTCTTGAAAGTAATAAGCAACACAATTTTGCAACTTTCTGCAGCGGTTAATGTCTCATTAATGCTCAATTAGCCTGACATTGTCTGAAAACAATTCCGTTTTAGTAGGATATTCCAGGATTTAAATCCTGTTTATCCACAGGATTTGGACACATATATGCCTATGATTCCATGATTCTATGACAATAGAGGCACCCTGGCTAGTGGAATGGGATGATCAGGAGGGTCTTGGTATGGAAACGAGCAACCATCACATCAGGTGTTCACCGCCCTCTGAGGAATTACTAATTACTACTTGGGCAGTCCACAACCATGCACACACACCTTTGTGATGCCTCTGGCTTTGACCCTGAACTATCCTTACTCTGGGAGCATATGCCGCACTCATGTGAGGATTTGCACATAAAAGTTAAGCCCACAAATCTGTCTTCACTTGGCTGATTGCTTTGGACACCTACCAGTATTTCCAGTGTCTTCTGTAATGAAAACTAATGCTGAAGCCTATGCTCAATGTCCTACAGAAACAGAAGAAAGATGTTTTCTTTCAAATTAGCTTCTGGCTTCTAAGGAATGCAAATATCCTCACATGAAAATATACTAGTTTCAGTTCAGCATGAACTTTATGGTCAAAGTGCCAGTTTCAGTTCATTTTGAACATTATGGTCAAAGCCAGTTAGTATTAACGTTAACATCTGTGCGTTGCTTTGAAGACCTTATCCTTACCTTTGACTGAACTAAACAGGGAGATCTGTAGCTCTGATATGACCTGAAAGTAACATTGGCACCACTAGCAAAATAACACCACTTCCCTTTCCCCTTTACATCATGAAAAGTCATATATTTGTTTCAAGGATAGCTTTGAAATAAAATATACTAGTCACATTGGTACTGATTCCTTGGATCTTACAACAGGAAGTAACTGTAACTACTCAGTATGCTTAAGAAACTTCAAAGCTTTCTACAACTTTTAAGTTTATCAAAGATGTGACACTGAGGCCTGCTTCATGTGCTTTGTTTAATGCCATTGTCAGTGACACCGAGAGTGCTTTGAAATGGTGATTCATTTTTTTCCAATTGGTTATTTCACAATAGGGATATCATGAAATGCATTTGGGTTTGTTTGGACTGAGACCCTCAGAATATCCAAGTTAGCCTTACCTAAGGTCTTCCCAGAGAGACTTTTCAAGATAGTGGTGGTATCTCATATGGGCTGCATCTACATTGCAGAATTAATGCAGTTTGACACCATTATAACTGCATGGTTTAATGCTATAGAATCTTGGGATTTGTAGAACCATAGAATCATAGGATTGGAAGAGACCCCAAAGGCCATCCAGTTCAACCATCTGCCATGCAGGAACTCACAATCAAAACACCCCCTGTGACAGATGGCCATCTAGCCTCTGTTTAAAAACCTCCAAAGAAGGAGACTCCACCACTCTCCCAGAGAGTGTGATCCACTGTTGAACAGCTCTGACTTTTAGGAAATTCTTCCTAATGTGTAAGTGAAATAGTTTTTTCTGTAGCTTGACTCCTGTAGCTTGTAGTTTCTGTGAGATATTTACCTGTCTCTCCCTGTCAGAGAGCTCTGGTGCCACAACAAACTACAAATCCCAAGATTCAATAGGATGGAGCCCTGACAGTTAAAGTGGTGTCAAACTGCATTAATTCTTCAGTGTGGCAGCAGCCACTGTTCCAGATATACATTTTATATTCTTTACTTGGGAAAAGAACAATAGCAGGATATAAATACTCCAAATAAATAAATAAACAAACAAACCATGGAGCTCAAGCTAAAGGCTTACAGGGGGTTCTTGGGTAGTTTCCCATCCTGGCATTGACCAGGCCCTAACCTGCTCAGTATGTCATTCAGTTGCATCATGCATCCTTAGACCAAAGGCTATACAACCCTAAACTACAAAAGAGATTTATTTATTTATTTCATTTTGATTATGGATGTTTGTGGGATAAATATCACCAAAATACGGGACCTTCTCTGTAGTTGCATCAACATTCTGGAACCTTCTTTTGGAGGAATCTGAATGAACTAGGTTTACTGGGATTAATATATATATATATATATATATATATCCCTTTCTCTTTCATTTTTAGCGGGATGGCTAAAAAAATGGAATGGGCTGCTGCAGTATAAATGTGTTTAATGAACTGTTATTGCAAATGTTTTAGTTGGATCTTTAAACTTTTCAACTATTGGATAATTATATTTTGACAAACACTATCATTGTATGTCTCTGTTGTTGAGGGCTTTTTAATAGAAATACCCTTTGAAATGTATAAAAATAATCTTTCCAAAAGTGATTAGCAGAAAACCTCTTCATCTGAATATTTTTTTTCAAACTAGTTGGGTGGTCCTGTCAGCTAGAAATTAAGAAAACACTGTTTGGTTTTCATCTAATATACTATACATAAATATAGCCTCCTTCTATACCTTTATTCAGTAACTACAGGTTTACATGAGAGACATTCGTTGTTGGAACTAAACAGCAAGTGTTAGCAATGCCTAATTAAACTACACACAATTTCAAATAATTAGTGGGCTACTTTCTTATTTGTTACAAGAGCAAAAAAGCCTTATTCCTCTCATTTTCCTTACCACTTCCTTCTTCCTTTTCTTCTATCTATAGAGAAATTACCTTAGAGAAATCTGGAGCCAGGCATGCCTCCCCTTTTCTCTGTTAGTTCAGCACAAAGGAATGTGATCGGCAACCTCTCATGCTAAACACCCCACTACATATCCCATCATATTGCCTCAGAATGCCAACACACAAATCCATGGCAGGTAAGAGGAGCCCTGGTGGTGCAGTGGTTAAATGCCTGTACTGCAGTCACTCACTCATAAACCACAAAGTTGCAAGTTCAGTACTAGCCAGGGTTCAGGCTTGACTCAGGCCTGCATCCTTCTGAGGTCACTCAAATGAGTATCCAGCTGTTGGGGGGCAATGAGTTTACAGTTGTAAACCGCTTAGACACTGCATAGCGTGGCTTTGCTTTACTTTAATATAACTCCTGATGACCACATACAGTGGTCACCTTGCCAGATATGGTTATGAGCATGCCCTTTTATACCATTCAGAATACATATTTTTATGTGCTGTTCTTCAGAAACACATCAGACAAACATACACACAAATGCAGAGCAGCCCTGAGAGAAACAGAAACAATTGACCAAGAAACCAAAAGAACATAAAAACGCTGATGGTCGCTGTGCCTGGGGAAGCTGTCTCTTGCCCTTCCATCTCCTGGGCTAAATCAACTACGGAGCTACAGCTGCCAGAGGGGTGTGGCCAGAGCTGCTGTCTCCTCTGCTGAAAACATGATCCTCACAAGAAAGGCTTGTAAAGAATTGGGAATTTCTTCTCCACCTGTGTTTGATTTACCATTGAGAGGGAGGAAGACAGTTCAATCAAAAATTTCAACTTTTTTTTCTCATAAGGCTGTTCCCAGTGATTCCAGTGAACCCAGTGACTTAAATGAATGTTTACCATCTGTTGAGCAAAAACAACATGATTGGTCAATAGAATCTCCTTGGAGAAAGTTGGACTCTTTGGTCCCCAATGAAGTTCATCCACCTGAAATAAACCTAGCAACCGAAATTGCTGAAGCTGAAGGTTTGATAAGTTCAAATTGCTACTTCCATTCTGATGACGAGGAATTGGTGAACGTCAGCAAACATACAGAACATTTCTTCACAGGACATGGGGAATCTCCTGATAAATCAAACCCAATTGTTGCCCCTCTTGAACTTAAGCCGCATAACACTAATATAGAAGATCACCTAATCTTATTAACAGATCTTTGTGGAAAATTCTTATCTGAGCAGAGCAAAAAATTGAATTCAATTAAGAACTTTTTGTCTCAATGTTATTCACTGCTGACTACACTGGTAGAACTCAACATAAGAAACGATCAGGTTCTTAATATTGATACATCCAATAATACATGTAAATCAGGAGAACCCACACAACCAACTAAAATCAAATCAAAAAAGAAATCAAAAAAGAAACTGCAACGTAAAATAAAATAAAATCACAGAGGTAAGCTTCAGAGTAAGGTACTTAAAATTAAAAAGCCTCTTGTACATCCTAAGAAACAAGATAAAATATGTCAAAAGTGTTGTAACCACTCAGATTATTCTTCACGTTCTAACAACCATGTAACTACAAGTACCACTGAACCCCTCTTATTTGTTAACCCTCCCAATGTGCTTCCATCTCCATCAAAGGAAATACAAGACTCTTGGCAATATGTGTATGCCCAAAGCTACATGCAAGGCACTAAGCAGAGTAATCTTGCTCATGAAGATATTAAACACCACTCACCCTCCTGGAATTTGGTTTGAGACCATTCAAAGTTGGTTTTCTCTAACTTCCCAAAGCCAAGAGGCTGGCTATCCCAGTTTCAACGGAAAGCCCATTTTGTGCATCTTATTGGGAAGGAAATAGTTCCATCTATTAACATAGACAATATCCTTAACATTGATTATCTTTTTTAAAACTATCACTGTGCCCGTGCAGTTGTGACTTTCAAGACCAAAGCAATTTCTTCCGATATTTACAGACATAAGGCCAGATTTGCAGCCTTAGATATTGGAGTCAGCAGATTTTTTAAGAACATGTAAAAGCAGCTTATTTATATACCGCTTCATATCACGCTATGGGATGTCTAAGCGGTTTACAACTGTGAGCTGATTGCCCCCCAACAAGCTGGGTACTCATTTTAGCGACCTCGAAAGGATGCAGGCCTGAGTCGAGCCTCAGCCCTGGCTGGTATTGAACTCGCAACCTTGTGGTCTATGAGTGAGTGGCTGCAGTACAGGCATTTAACCACTGCGCCACCATGTCTGTTTCTTCCCTTTTCCTTAATATGGCCCAAACAGTTAAACAATGCAAAAATGATGTTTTGATAAGTTTTGAGAATAATCATCTAATTGAAGCCAGTCCTGATGAGGTAGTTGTTTCTAAAGACCATGTTCTGTTTACAGAAGAGGAAAGAAAATTACTAAACTCTTTTTCAACCATCCCTCCTGCATCTCAACAAGAAATCCTTCAGAGATTGAATACTTTATGTAACACCCTCACTTCATTTCAATGCCCTCCAGAATCTGTCCATAGCAAGATGAGTGGTGTTTCAGCCGGAGAAAGAAGTGTTGGAAATGAACTTCAAACAGATGAGGAATTCCTTCCACCTATACTCAATTCAAATGATGAAGTGCATTGTCCTTCTCCTGAACAGAATTCTGTCTCTCCAATCAAATCAGTTCTTTTTCCTCTGGAACATTTGCAGGGAAAATCTTTTACGGAAGTTGCTCAACACACCAGTCCCCCTGATGTGCAATCTACACACAGCCGAAAGTCTTCTATTCTTCCAGGTGGTGGGTGTGTATTTCACGATGAGGATGGAAAGCTCAAATTATTGAGTTGGATTGACTTAAAGATCAGGGTAATTATATTTCCCTGTCCATTCCTGTACCCCTCCCAGTGATGCAGTTAAACACCCAGCCCAAGGCAAATATGTTATTCAAGGTTCTATCTTGGAATGTTGCAGGATGGCCCTCCAAGTTGGCTGACAAAAATTTTAAAGACTTTTGTGCAAATTTTGAGATTCTTTGCATTCAGGAAACATGGATCACTTCATCAGATTTCCCCTCTCTCCCTGGTTGTGTTGCCTTTTCTCTCCTTGCCTCTAAATCAAAGTGCAGAGGTTGTCCTCACGGTGGCTTGGCATCCTTGATTGCAGTGGATTCAAACCCAACAATTTCTCAGATGGATTTTGGGGTTTGTGAAATAAAAACAAAGGAGGCCATGCTGGTGTGTGCATTTGTGTGTGTATATTCAAAATTCACAGTGTGGGAGACAACCAAAATGTTGCAAAACAGGAATCAAACCTTCATGTTTTTCAGACCTCGTTGTCAAGCTGAATGTTAAGCAAGGTATGGGGAAGGGAAGAAAAGCTGTCTTGACACTAAAAGTCCAAAAGCCTCCATTTAATCATGGCTTCAAACAGAGCATTGGGGGGTGGTTATGGAAGTAGCAGAATATGAACAAAATATGGTAGATTTGATTAGATAGGCACAGGCACTTGAGCAGCTTTCAGACTAGACTTAGGCATTTTTGGGGGAATCCAACACTCTCTTGAAACTTCTTTTTCCAGCCATCTTCTGAGGTCACTGCCATTTCACTAAACTGTAGCTTGTGTTCAGCCAGGCAGAATCGCTCCCCACCTTTAGCCCTTTCCTTCATTCCCAGCAAATGTGCCTACAGCAAAGTAATTAGGAAAACCAATGATGCAAATCCCCCATGGTAATCTTGTCCTATTTAGGATACAACTGCAGGCTGAACTTCAATAACACCTTTGACATAATCAAACATCCTGGAGCCCTTTACAAGCCATAAATTACTCACCTGTAAAATAATGACTGCAGGGAATTAGGGCAGCTTTGTGGCACCCATTGATCAGTGTTGGACTAAATGAGGCAGCAGAAAGGCCTGTGTATAGTCTTCCTTCTCTCACCCACCCCTCACCACCCTTAGAAATTTCTGCTATGTCTCAGAAAGAAGAAAACAACTGAGACCTACAAGAAAACACCACAGTTTGGAGTGTTCCTGTTTAGAGTGATCCATTCCCTGTTCCCCTGCCCCTCTCCCCGTAGCCCCACAGAGTGAATCTGTGGCTGCTGAGCATGCTTTGTTCTTGTGACTTCTATGTGGTATAATAAAGCTGATTATTCTTGGAGTTTAACTTTCAGATGTTGTTACACTGCAATTCTCAGCAACCTCTAGCCATCACAGCCAAGGGGGAGGAATTATGAGAACTGCAGCTCAATAACAACATGTGAATACCCTCACTTTTGCCACTCGTGATGTACTACAGTATTCTGTTTCCTCTGAGATGTTCACAAGCAGCTAATGAAGACAGTAGCCATCCCCCATTGACCCCCAGCTCTACAGCCCCCTGCTACATTTCTCATGATGCTCTGACACTAGCTTGCCAGAGGACATCATTGCTAGTTTCTTCTCTGCTGTGCTGCATTGGCCCAACATTGTTGCTGACTGGAAACCAACCCTTCAATTTTCACATGTCCATTTCTGTTTGGGAATATAAATGGAAATAGCACAAGAGCTAATAATCCATTGGAGATGAGGGGCCAGTAGGGTTGCATATGCTTTTCAGACAAGAGTATGCGCAAGCAGGAACTGAGCTGCTTGTAGACCACCCTTCCTCGTATCTCCTTTTGCTTGTCTGCTTCAGGAATTGAGACAGCCTGCTGCTTTCCAAGTGTCTGGGACTAGAACTACCTTAATATCTGACCATTGGACATGCTGGTTGGATGGGAGATGGAGCCTGAAACATCTGAAGGATTTTATGTTGTTTATTTCTAGCCTACTTGCTCACTCCAGCCCTGGCAATTGCCTTTAAATTGTCTTGAATTTAAAATATAATGTTCTCTAGTCTGCCCCATTTGATCTCATCTGAGAAGCATGGGAGAATTCTATGATATGCAGCTATTCTGCTCTAGAGCTATACTTTCTTCCCATTTTACCTTATTTACAGGACCATTCAAGATAAGGATTCTGTTTGTGTATGTTTCCAGCTGAGAGGGCAGTGTGTTCTTAGGCCACAATAGCAATTGTTTTGTAAAATTTAAGTATTAAGTCTTTTTGAAAAGAGATTCTTGGCTTTACAATATAATAGGAGCTGTTATGTCAAATCTGGTACCTTCCCCAATTATCTGTCATTCAGAGCTGCTGCAGCCCTCACACTCTTTACGCTGGAGTAGTTCCATTATCTACAGTGGGACAGCCTTCTAGCCATTGGCTGGAAAATCCACTGTGTCCGTTTGATGGGATGACATTAGATTGTCGCACAATGACAGCTAATTATTTATTTAATAGAGGGCTCAGTTCTGCAAGTCTTCCTTGTATTCCTTGACAAATGATACAGCAGTCAATCCCACTTATACAGCAGAGTTGATCTGTTGTTTGGCTCTGTGATATCTTGAAATCCATGCTTTCAAGGAACCTCCTTCACTGCAGCAGCATCTTTGAAACACTGAATGAAAATTTTATGTACACATGTACACACACACACACTCTTTAATGGCATTAGGTTTAGAAGAGAAATCTGTTCCCATTCTTTAGTAATGAGAAAATCTGTAAAACATGAACTCATTTTAGTTGTCCAGTTTCCACCTGAACACATGGTTCAGTTCATAACAGAAGGTGAGAATTTCTTTTCCTTGTGTGCAACATGCATGCATTTGTTGCACACATTTTGAAAACGTGCAATTCTCCCATTGACTAAAGTCAATTTTCATGCATATTTTCCCCAAATTGATGTATTTTTGTTGTTGCATGAATCATATCGTAAGCACAGAAATGTGTAGACTGCAGACTGTCAATTGCATTTGGTTCTGCAGTTGGTTGCAAGTAGTGTGAACCGGATAAGCTGGTAAAAAATAGAGTGAAAGAAATAGCTCACCCCGCTCTGCCATTACCAAATAGAAAAGTTATTGGACTACAGCTCTCACAATCCTTCACTACTGGGTACATTGTCTAGGACTGATGGAGACCGTAATCCAATAGTATCTCTACACATTCCCCACCCCAGTCTGAAGCCTTACTTTTCACTGGTCTCTTTGTAAAGAAATTACATCCAAATCAGATTATAAGGGCACTTTGCCAGGTGGGGATACCAAACTTACTATTATGTAATCACGAGAGTCTTTGGGAGAAAAATCAGGTATAAGCCTAAATAAATAAACTCAATATGATTGAAAATCTTGGGTTTGCTTCTGTAATTCTTTCTCTCTGACCCTACTATGTCTAATGAATTTAGGCTATAGGAACCAGATTCTAATACTCCAAAACCCTGCCACAAAAAGTTCTGTTTTGGCTGACTAGCTATATGTGCAGTTTTGTAATGTGAACTCTGCTCTTAAAGAGTCTCCATACCCCCTTAATTTATTGCCTTGGGTATTGAGTAAGAATAGATGAAGAAGGTAAGGGGACTGTGTTCATGAGTAAAGTGAGCCATGCTAAACCCTGAAGAGTTAATTTAAGGATCTGGTAGAAACGAACTTCTTTCCCTTAGGAAAAGAGCTTAACTAATAGTGAATTTATTTCAGTGGATAAACTCTGATGAATTCTAGAAACAGTCTCTAGTGGGATAGGGAAACTTTAAGTGAAGGTACATCTGGTCACCATATGCATCTTTCCTACACTAAGCATCCCAGGCTTCCTTAGCAAACTGTACAACTTTCCAGATGAACAAATGTGTGAAGTCTACTGGAGCAACAGCACCAGAGTCTGAGTTAAAGACTAACAAAATTATGGCACCAGCCGGAAGCCAGAAGCCAACCCAATGTCCTCCAGATGCTTTTGACGTCTACTAACCCATTGGTATGGCCAATGGTAAGGGAATATAGACATTATAGTACAGAACATCTTCAGGGCAACAAGTTGCCTACTGCTGGCATGAGATGTGAGCTGTCATTTTGTCAGTTGCACATAGTAATATTTTCAGTTGACAGGTACAAGGGGATGAAAAAAGAATGGTACAAAAGTAAAGCTGGTCTTTTTTTGAACCGACCTTTATATCTCTTACATATGCATTTCTATTCCATAAACTGGTTTCTTCCCACTGGCACAATCATGAGGCATAAATCCAGGTATCAGTCCATGAATGTTTATGCCATCACACATTTGTTAGTTTTGGAGGTGCCACTAGATAGATAGATAGATAGATAGATAGATAGATAGATAGATTGATAGATATTGCCTTTCATTCCCCACTGGAAGCCCCTTAAGCGACCTTGGGCGGAAGACACATGAGATGTAAAAGATGAAAATTATATCACATTTACCCATGTCTGGGCTATAGGCAGCTTGCATCCACTCAGGCAGGCTATCTGTAACCCAGGCTTCTCCTATGGCTTTTTCAAGAACAAG
Organism: Phrynosoma blainvillii; assembly: GCA_026167975.1. Classification (NCBI taxonomy): domain Eukaryota; kingdom Metazoa; phylum Chordata; class Lepidosauria; order Squamata; family Phrynosomatidae; genus Phrynosoma; species Phrynosoma blainvillii. The sequence continues at coordinate 189,454,875 of JANUYF010000001.1, read as the reverse complement.
ATTTTCCCGTTCTTGAAAAAGCCACAGGAGAAGTTTGGGTTGCAGATGGGCTGCATAAGTGAATATGGGCTTCCTACAGCTCAGACATGGGTAAATGCAATAACATCCATTTTCATTTTTTAGATCCTGCATCCCTCTCACCAGGATTCCTGGGTGTGATAATCTCCTTAATCCCATCTTGGCTCCCAGGTGGCAAGAAAACAGTGTTGCAGGATGTCCATATAGATTCTTCAACTGTCATCCTCTTGATGCCCTTCCTGGCAGACAGAGCTGGGGCAATGGGCTTATCACATAATGGGCAAGTTCTCTGGAATTGTGCCTCATGTCATACCAAAACTACATACTGTGTTTCCCTGAAAATAAGACACTGTCTTATATTTATTTTTCCTCAAGAAGACAGAGTATGACTTATTTTCAGGGGATGTCTTATTTTTGTCCCAACTCCGCCCTGATGCTGTGTGCCTGTCCACAGGGCACATGGTGTCAGGGTACCCTCTTGGTGCAGCGTGCATACATGCTGCACCAAAAGGGCGCAAAAGAGCCGCAACAGCTCAAAAGGCGGCTTTTTGCCACCCCCCAAAAGGAGTGGCATTTTGCCACTCTTGTGGGGATGGCAAAAAGGAGGATCGGGGCCACAGCATGTGGTTGCCATGGCCCTGATCCACTGCTCCCAGGGACAGCCCAGAAAAGGCTTTTTGCCGCCCCCTAAGGACCGGCCCTTTGAGGATCGGGGCTGTGACCCAGAAAAGAGCTGCATCATCTCAAAGGCTGGCTTCTTGCTGCCCTCAAAAGGAGTGGCCCTTTGAGCCTCTCTTTTGGGGTGGCAAAAAGGAGGATCGGGACCGTGACCCAGGGGCAGCCCAGAAAAGAACTGCGGCTGAAAGGCCACTCTTTTAGGGGGTGGCAAACAGAGGATTGGGGCTGCAGTGTATGGTTGCTGCGGCTCTGATCTGCCACACTCAGGGATGGCCCAGAAAAGCCACCCCATCTTATTTTCGGGGTATGGCTTATATTGCCTAAATGCTTACAAATCCTGCTACGGCTTATTTTATGGGTATGTCTTATTTTTGGGGAAACACGATAGCTGTATCCAATAAGCTGTTTCTCTCCTATCACAGAGTGGGTGATTTGCACCTCATGTCATGCCAAAACTACATAGTTGTATCCAATAAAGTTGTGACTGTTTCTCTCCAATCACAACTGGGCTGTTTTTTCTGCCTCCCCCCTCCTGTCCTCCCCAGCTTGTTGCTAAACTAGCAGTGGCACACAGCCGCCAAGGCATTTGAATACTGTGTTCTGATGGGACCAATATATCAACCAATTGAAAATATCAAATTTACCTGTGAAAAAGGAAACTCACAGGAGGAGACTGTCAAATCTATTGAGTCCAAACCTTCCGCCAGCCAGAGTTTGGGGTATTTTTTTTTAAAGTAACATTGTTTATTATATTATGAAGAATACTTTGGTAACATATTAACCTTTCCCTCTCTTTATTCTCTCTTTTAAAAATAAATATTTATTTGATTTAATATACTGCTACCTAATAATTTAAAAATAAATATATACAGCCTGCCCTGCTCCATACGTGGGCTTGCCATACACTTCCACACATGCCATGCCCTAGGACTTAAAATGGCGCATGTGCCCATGGCAGCACATGGCCATAGAAATCAATGGGATTTATGGTCCCACGTTTTTTGCCATACGCATGGAGGGGGGGTCTGGAATAGATTCCCCACATATACAAAGGGCCCACTGTACATATGAACAGAGAAGTTCGCCTTCATTCACCCTTCCCATTTGTCCCTTTCCTCATCTACTTTCTTGCTCCTCCTATAACCTTCCATACACAATTAGACACACCCTCCTTTCTTCCACCTAACTCTCTCTCCCATTGTCCCTCTCCCCAATATCTCCCATCCAACATGTAACATCTCTCTTATGTTCTAATCACTTCCTCATGCCTTCTTCACATACACATATACCACCTATCTCTCTTCTTCACTTTACTCCCTAACTAATGAACTTCTCCACCCTTAACTTCTTGTTTACCATTCCTTCTTCCCTACAACCATACCAACTTCCACCACCCTAACTCAGGGCCTCGGCAGACGACCAATAGGGTCGTCTCCGAGGCAAGGAAGAGGAGGGGCAGTCGCACGAGCGGCGCCCCTTCCTCCTCCCGAGGTTGCCCTCGGAGCTGCCGGCCCTCCGCATGGCCGGCGCACCGAGGGCAACCTCCCGCCGCAGCGTCCTCACATGCTGCGGCAGAAAAGCCAGGGAAAGTGCGCCCGACGTGTTTAGGGTGCACTTTCCCTGTCTTCTGAAAGGAGCACCAATTTGGTGCTCCTTTCAGGCATGCCGCCGGTGCGCCGCCGTACGAGTGCCTCGCTTCAGCGGCGCACCGTCCCAGGGCGTCCCCGACGCCCTTGTCTGCATCCCCCCTATGTGTACCTATTTTGTGACTTTCTTATACACCCCTTTGCCATTTATAAACTCTACTGATAAACCTAAACCATTCTTCTTCTTCTTGAGCTTAACCATTAACTTAAAATAGTCTTCTCTAACTCCCAGACAAATCTTCTTTAAATCAATATTAAATCTAATATTCGATACAGTGATTCTAACTGCCTGACTTAGGGCCTGTACAGAACGGCCAAAATGGCTGGCCTGGGGGTGGAGTTGGGGTGTGGCGATCACATGCCCGCTGCCCTGACTCCACCCTGATGATGCTGTCACCCCGCACACCACACTGCATTGAGCGCAGCATCAGGGTGCTTCCTTGGTGCAGCGTACAGGCATACTGCACCAAAGGAGTGCAGAAGAGCCAGCACGGTGGCAGTAAGGATAGCTTTTTGCTGCTTCAAAAAAGAGCGGCATTTGCCAGCTCTTTTTGGAGCAGCAAAGTGCCAGATCAGGGCCACAGCATGTGGTTGCCGTGACCTCAATCTGGCTCTCCCAGGGGCGGCATGGAGCCACCCCTTAGGGGCTGTCTATATAGTCTCTTGATTCCTATGAACTAATAATTGCAATATCCCCCATTGCTCCTTTATAAATTTCATTGCTAACTTATTAAATTCTTCTGTTGAGTTATTATTAATCACATATGTTAATTTATCTGCTTCCATAATATTGTATAATTTTAGCATCCATTCCCTTTCTTCAGGGGCATTTTTTATTTCCATTTTTGTGCAAATATAATTCTGGCTATTGTAGTCATATAAAATAAAAAAAAATCCATACTTTTTTCTAATTTTTACTCAAACATTGCCAACAATAGACATTCTGGCTTCATCTCTAAATTAATATTTAATTCCGGTTGGTTATGGCGTCCTGATGAGAGGGTCTCTAGGACTAGCTCTGGAGACAATCTCTTGAGGTGTCTTGGTCCAAGGACAGCTGAAAATCTGTCCCGAAAGACCAGAAATCACCCCCTAGGTATAGGGGGTTCAGAGAGGGCTTGACGGAGGTCCAGGACCCACATTTAAATGGTTGGCAGCTCTGGACTGGAGGATTCGAAGGTCCTGAGTTGTTTCGGTGGACACCGAGGGATCGAAGAGCAAACCATGACTGCAAGATATTTGCAGCATGACTGCAAGTTTACTTTGCACAAGGACACCACCAATTTTTTTAAAATGAAGATGAAGTTGTTGGTGTAATGAGGGTGAGCTGCTGCTGTGTGAACCTACATTAATAACTAGTGGAGTAATATCTAAGAAGGGGAAACTATTCAGGACTGATAGTTGTAATATATGAATTGAACATAGACTAGATTGGGTATTAATTTGGACTTGTTAATTTCATATTGGAAAACTCTCGCAGCACAATCTAAATATACAGTAAATCTTGAATGATTAGCAAAAGAAGACCATATTGAGAATCAATAAACTGTGACCCCGTTTGTTAATTAAAAGGCAGTACAGTGTTTTTATAAAGGCTATCACCTGGGTGTGACTTTTCAGGATCTAAGGAGTTAACAGACTTTACCTTTTCTGATCCGCATTCTTATTTGTGTCCTTGGGGCATTTGGTGAGCTCTAGCATTTTCTTCACCTGTGTGTGACTATGGAGGAAGTGTGTATGATAGCCTGGACTTGAAAGTCTGAGGAGGGAAGAGGTGACGTCGAGGATGAGAGTTGGGGGAGTTGGGAGAGAGACGTGTCCATAGAGATGAGGAGGATATAGCAAGTCCGAGTGGAAGAAGAGAGCGGAAGAAGGAAGCGGATGCAGAAGAGTGGATGATAGAGACTGAGTTTAGTTCATAGAGGAGACATAGAGGAGACATAGAAGAACCATAGAGTCTGGCTGATAGACTGATATTGAAGTGGGAATCATAGAAACTGCATGAAATTGTTGTGAAGGATCATGGGGGTTGTACTTTAATTTTGAAAAGTGGCACAAGAAGACACAGAGACATTAGATTTGAAGAATCATTTAACTGAAACTTTGGCAGAAGTTGATCTAACAGAGGGACATTTAACAGGACCAGGCCTGGTTTCAACTGTTGAGTATAAAGACCTTTGTGATCTGATTGGGGAGGAGTTGCTCTGGGGGGGTCAGAGTTGGATGGTCTGGAGCAGGGGCAGGCAAACTTGGCCCTCTTAGGGATTTTGGACTTCAGCTCCCAGAAGCCTCAGCCATGTTGGCCAATAGTCTGGGATTCTGGGAGCTGAAGTCCCTTGGCCCTTAAAGGGGACGGTTTGCCTGCCTCTGGTCTGGAAGATTGTGGGACATCTGGAGAACTTTTTCTGATGGGAGGAATTGGGTGTTACAGAGAAGTTTATGTGTTATTTTGCATTGTGATATAAAAGGAATTAATGTGGATTGGAGATATAAAATAGTAAGGGGTGGGTGAAAATCTTGGGAAACTGAAGAACATACGATATGGGTAATTGAAGGAACATACTGAGTTGGATTAATATACCATATAGTTTAAATTACCACCACTTAAATTGGCTAAATGGATCATATTGACTATAATGCAATCTGACAGAATGACCTCTCGTTGTCAAACTCAAAAGTTAAATTTGCAATCACAAAATGAAAGAAGACCCTCAATTGAAAAATCTAAAAATATAGGGGGGAAGCAGATGGCACAAAGCACCATTTTGGGGGCAAGGAAGGGGAGGCGCAGCCGCACGGTGGGTGCCCCAACCCCTTCCCGAAGGCATCGTTAGAGCGCTGGCCCTTCCGCACGGCCGGCGCTCTGACGATGCCTTCAGGAAGGGGTTGGGGCACCCACCGTGCGGCTGCCCCTCCCCTTCCTTGTCCCAAAAATGGCGCTTTGCGCCGTCTGCTTCCCCCCTATATTTTTAGATTTTTCAATTGAGGGTCTTCATTCATTTTGTGATTGCAAATTTAACTTTTGAGTTTGACAACGAGAGGTCATTCTGTCAGATGCCTTTCCGCCGCAGCATCCACACATGCTGCGGCGGAAGAGGATGTCTTTCCGCCGCAGCGTCCACACACCCTGCGGCGGAAGAGTCGCCGAAGGTGTGCTGCCAGCCTTTTGCGGTGCACCTTCGGCGACTTGTGGAAGGACCACTAAAAACTTGTGGAAGGAGTCCTTCCTGGGGCGGCGAAGCTGCGTTGCGGGGCCAAGGTGTGGGGATACCTCAGCCCCAATCTGCAGCTTCCTGGGGTGGCCCACAGCCTCGCGTCTGCTTCCCCCCATAGATCTCAAGCAGGTCATATTGGAGAAAATAGAGGTACTTTCTGTAAATTTTACATGACCAATGAATGATTTTAAGAGAGAAATAAAGCAGGAGATCCGTGCTGATTTGAAGAAAATCAATTAAACGGTTGATAGATTGATGGTAGATATGCAAACCACAAAACAAAAAGTGGATATTTTGGAATTTAAAAATAATAAACCTGAATTGAATATGGCCAAACTGGAAAATAAAAAAGAAGAAGAACTTGATGAGAGAGCAATTTGGAAACAAAGGATGAGAGAGAAATTAGTGAAAATAAGAGGATTGATTGAAGAGAAAAATGAAAATGTGATGGAGAAATTATTACCTAAAATTGCCCAATTTTTAGATAAAATACTTCAGAATTTTGAATTTGAAATAGACAAATTATATTGTGTGACTTCCCAGGTAGCTAAACAAAAAGGCTTTCCAAGAGATGTGGCTGTGCATTTTTTGAGAAAACAAACACACAATCTTTTCTTAAATAAGCATAATTAATTGCCATTTAAATATGACAATCAGAAATTGAAGGTGTTGAAAAATATACCGTATGATTGCTGCGGAAGAGAAGAGAATATACAAATGTAACTGCTCTCCTCAGAGGAGAAAAAATTCAATATCTCTGGGAAGTCTTGGAGGAGTTGACTTTCTGGTGGAAAAAGAAAAGGGTTAGGATTACCTCCCCTGTACATGCAAGAAATTTTTATAAAGCAATGCTTTGAGAGGAAAAAAATCTTTTGATAGAAGTGCTGATAACCCAGAAGCAGCTTCCCAAGGAGATGAGAAGGCAGAGGCAGAAGCAGGAGCAGGAGCATCAAAATTTATTATAGTAAGAGGATGTGATGAAGAAGAGGAACCATCAGTAGAACATGAACAAGAGGAGTTGAATTTAAATTTTGTGTCTGAAGAATTATTGCAAGACTTGGATTGTTGAGAAGAAAATCAAAATGAAGATTTATTACCTCCTGAGAAATTAGATGTAGAGGAATATTTTGATAATTGATTAAGTCCTTGATTCATTGATTAATTGTTTGACATATTCATTTGATGTAGAATGGGCTCAGGCAACCTTTTGGAAACTGGGACATGGAATGTTCAGGGCATGAACACTGCAAAAAGGAAAAAGATTTTTCATTATTTGCAAAAATTAAAATTAGATGTTTATTGTTTACAGGAAATGAGAATTAGAAAAAAAGATTCTAAACATTTGCGGTGTGTTAAACTTGGTCAGGAATTTGTATCAGCCTCTAAATTTATAAAAAGGTGTTGCAACATATATTAAGGTCAAATATTAAGTTAAATTTTTTTTTTGATGACTCAGATGGACATTTTCTTATTTTAGAATTGGTTTACAATGCAAAAAAAGATCTTATTGATTGGTGTTTATGGCCCCTTGGATAATAAAGGCAGTTTTAATAAAAAATTAAGAGAAAAATTAACTACGTTAGAGCATGATACTATAATTATGTTGGGTGACTGGAATGGGGTGGTGGATCAAAAATTAGACAGAATTTTGATAAAGCAGTTAAAAAAAACCAAGGGAAATTATCTAAAGATTTTTTTAAATGGTTGACTTATTGGCCTTACAAGATGCCTGGAGATTTAAGTATGAAAATACTAAAGAATTTGCTTTCTACTCAAACAGGCATCCTAGACTTGATATGATTTGGATGTCTGCACATATAACACCAAAAATTTATAAAATGAAAACTCTCCCAAAGGTATGGTCAGACCATAATCCAATTGTTTTGGAGCTGCAATTTGGGAAGGAACAATATAATTGGAGATTGAATCTAAATATCCTCAAGGATCAAAAAGTTCTTTTGGATATAAAAAACCAGATAGTTAACTACGTTAAGGAAAATATGAATAAAGGTTCTCTTTTGCATGTCGTTTGGGATGCCTCAAAGGCAGTTATAAGGTGTTATTTAATGCAAAAGACTTCTGAATGGAAAAAGAAAAAGAAAGAAAAAGAAAAAGAGCCTAAGTTGAATGAAGAATTAGACAGGTGGGAGAAAATAAGATGGAATTTCACATTGGGGTCTTGAATAAGATTGATGTGGGTGAGAATTTCCTAAACTGGATTATTAAAATATACTCGAAGCAAGAAGCCTCTATTCTAATTAATGGTGAGAAAATGTCACTACTTCACATTACCAAGGGTGTCTGGCAAGGTTGTCCATTGGCCTCCCCTTTTTTATTCTAACCCTTAAGATTCTTTTGAATAAGATTAGAAATGATGATTTGATTATGGAGTTAAAATAAAAAAGGAAATATATAAAATAATGGCTTATGCAGATGACATGGCCATCACGATATCAAATCCCATTGATTGTAGTGAACATTTAATGCAAATTCTCAAACAATATGGGGATGTTTTGGGGTATCAAATAAATGGAATCAAGACATCAATCTTATTGTTGGACTTTTATGAAAAAGAGGCAGAAATTATTGTAAAGGAAACTGGATTTCAAAGAGTGAAAACAGTGAAATATTTAGGTATTACTCTATGTTGAAAAATACTGATTTGTTTCAAAATAGCTATAATATAATTTGGAATGAAATTAGAGGCAACTTAAGAAGGTGGAAAAGTTTAAATTTGTCATGGTTAGATAGAATCAAGGTGACAAAAATGGCAGTGCTACCAAAAATGATGTTTTACTTTCAAAATATCCCAATCATCATGAATAATGCCCCATTTCAGAAATGGAATAAAGATATAGTTGAATTTATATGACAAAAAAAGAAACTAAAAGTTAAATTAAAAACACTTCAGGATACCACTGACAGAGGGGGGCTCGCTCTCCCTAATTTAAAATGATACTTTGAGGCTTGTGTCCTAGATTGGCTTTAGGATTGGATTAAACTAGATAATACAAGAGTTTTAGCTCTTAAAGGATTTGATTTGTGTTTTAGCTTTCACAACTATTTGTTTTATGATAAATCTAAGGCTGATAAAAATTTTAATAATCATTTCCTTCATAAATCTCTTTTGAGAGTTTGGAGAAAATATAGGACTAAATGGTGCCCAAATATTCCTCTTTGGGCATCACCAGCGGAAGCTTTCTTAAAAAGGGAAGTTTATAGTACTGAAAAATGGATTTGTTATTCGGATATTACTAAGAGTTTTCAAGGCATGATTACTCTAAAAACACAAGATGAATTATTAAGGAATGGGTTTAATTGCATCTGGTTTGCATATAGGCAATTAGTTGAATGATTTAAAATGGATAATAAAATGAGTGGAATTGGTCCTGGTGATGTGGAAATGGAGGAGATTGTGAAGGGCAAATCCAAAAAACAATAGCAAAATTTTATAAATTGATATTGAAATGGGAGCTTGAGGAAGAGACTGTCAAAGAATTTATGGTAAAATGGGCAATTGATTTGAAGCAGAACATTGAGATGGAACAATGGGGGAAAATTTGGAAGGTAAGGGTTAAATACACAATAAGTTTTGAATTAAGGGAGAACGTATATAAATCAATGTATAGGTGGTATTTGACCCCATATAGACTCTCCAAAATGTTTAAAGATGTAAGCCTATCTATTGGAAATGTGGATTGGAATTTGGTACATACCTACATATTTGGTGGAAATGAGAAAAGGCCGTAAGATTTTGAAAAATTATACACTGGGAAATGAAAAAAAAAAATTTAACCTGAAAGGTCACCCAGAGCCCAGGCTGTATCTTTTGAATATGTTAGATGATAACAAGTTAGAAAAGGAGGAAGGAAAAATAATGTTCTTAGCAATAATTACTGCCAGAATATTATATGCTAAATACTGGAAACAGAATGAGATTCCAACCTTGGAGGAATGGAAATTAAAACTCTATGACTCTTATGAATTGGATAAGTTATCATATTTAATTAAAAAAAATAAGGCTTTATCAGGTTTTTACAAAGAATGGAAGTCGTGGATCTCTTATGTGCAAGCACAAGGTAATGAAAATAGATATATAGTGTTACTGGATTAATAATATGTTTTATAATTTATACTCTGGTTATAATTACAGTTATATCCCTGTCATATTTGTGTTATTACTTTATAGTATGATTGAATTTTTTTTCTTTTTTCCCTTTTTTCTCATATATATATATATATATATATATATATAATTTCGCTGTGTTTTCTTATATCAAATGTGGTTCCTTATTAAGTGTGATATCAGATTCTCCTGTGTGGTAAGAGTTGCAAGAGATTAATATTTGATACTCTAAGATCCTAATATTTGATGTTGTCACTCTTTAGTTATTTCCAGTTTTATGATGGTTTAAGTCAGGGGTAGGCAACCTTTCCCCTTTAAGGGCCGAGGGGCTTCAGCTCCCAGAAGCCTCAGCCATGTTGGCCAATAGTCCCATGTTGGCCAATAGCTCCTGGGATTCTGGGAGTTGAAGTCCCTCGGCCCTTAAAGGGGAAAGGTTGCCTACCCCTGGTTTAAGTAGTCCATGGTTTAAATATAATGATCATTTATTATTATTCAAGATTCTATAGATTGTGTTTTAATAAGTATGAGAAAGGTTAAGAGTTACTATTGTCAGTCATAAAGTAAATATTGATCTTCAAATGCACAGTTCAGGAAGTTTAGTAAGTAGGGTTACTATTCGTTTTTGTATATCTGTGATGTATGAGCATGAGTATAGCTGTTTGCCTTTTTATAATGTTAATATATATATATTAAAAAATAGTATCTTATTAATTAATTGGATAACTGAGTTCCAATAACTTTGATCCCTTTTACAAGTCCACCAACATGATAGCATGAACCTGATGTCTTTCCACATTTCCAGCATGAATTATCTGCTTTTTAAAATATATTTTGGCTAATTTAACAGGGGTAAGGTGCCATCTAAAATACATCTTATACCACTTTTCTTTTAAGTTCTGAGCTATAGTATATTTTAGTCCCTTGTTCCAAATCCCCTCCCATTGTTCTAATTTTATTATGTGGTTCACATACTTTGCCCATCTAATATTCCTTTAATAATAATAATAATAATAATAAATTTTATTTTTACCCCGCCTTTCCATGGATATGATCAAAGCGGCTTACAAAGAGTTAAAACAATAAAAAAGTTAAAATTGCTACAATATAAAGGTTAAAAACATCGGTGCAGGGAAAAGGAACACGAATCAGACAAATCACAAATATCAGGGGCAAGAAGTGGAAAAAAAAGTTACAAACAGTCTGGGGTCAACAAGAAAACACATGGGGCAGAGAAAGAATATATATATATATATATATATATATATATATATATACCATTACTTAAGGTGGAAATGCCAACTGAAATAGATACGTTTTTAGATTTTTCTTAAAAGAGACTAGTGATGCAGAGGAGCGAAGCTCTGTGGGAAGCTTATTCCAGAAGGAAGGGGCGACGATGGAAAAAGCCCTCTGAGAGGTCCCCACAAAGTGAGACTTGGGGACCTCTAGCAGATTAGTCCCAGATGATCGGAGTGTGCGGGGCGGATTATGTGGGGAGAGGTGGTCCTCTAAGTACCCTGGGCCCAAGCCATTTAGGGCTTTATAGGTCAAAACCAACACCTTGTATTGAGCTCAGAAGCGAATAGGCAGCCAGTGAAGGTCTTTTAGGATAGGTGTTATATGGTCCGACCTGGAACTACCAGCGACCAATCTAGCTGCCATATTCTGCACCAATTGCAGCTTCCGGGTTTGGTACAAGGGTTGCCCCATGTAGAGCGCGTTGCAGAAATCCAATCGAGAGGTTACCAAAGCATGTACAACAGTTTCAAGGTCCTTACGGTTCAGGTAGGGACGCAACTGGCGCATCAGCCGAAGCTGATAACAAGCACTCCTGACCGCCGCATCCACCTGGGATGTCAGTTGGAGTGACGAATCAAGGAGTATTCCCAAGCTGCGCACCGAGTCCTTCAAGGGGAGCGTGACCCCATTCAGGACTGGACGACAAATCTCACCACCTGGAACTGGGGAACCTATCACCAGTACTTCCATTTTTCCTGGATTCACACTGAGTTTGTTCTCCCTCATACAGCCCATTACCGACTCCAAGCAGGCAACAAGAGGAGAGATGCCATCCTTAGTTACTGCATCAGTCGGAGACATAGAGAAGACTATTTGGGTGTCATCAGTGTACTGATAACACTGCGCCCCGTGTCTCCGGATGATCTCTCCCAGCGGTTTCATGTAAATGTTGAAAAGCATAGGGGACAAAATCGCTCCCTGAGGGACACCAGATGTAAGGGCCCTCTTATCGGAGCGACAGTCCCCCAGCTCCACCATCTGGAACCTGCCTGAGAGATAGGACCGGAACCACTGCAGAGCAGTGCCCCCGATACCCAGCTCCCTCAGGCGGTCCAGAAGGATACCATGGTCGATGGTATCGAAAGCCGCTGAGATGTCCAAGAGCACTAACAGGGACACGCTTCCCCTGTCCATGCTCAGATGGAGGTCATCAACTAAGGCGACCATGGCAGTCTCAACTCCATAGCCCGCCCGGAAGCCGGTTTGAAACGGGTCCAGAAAATCGGTGTCATCCAAGATTGATTGAAGCTGGAAAGCGACTGCTCTCTCGATCACCTTCCCCAAAAAAGGTAGCAGCGATATGGGCCGATAATTATTGTGAGTCAGGGGGTCTAAGGAGGGCTTTTTAAGCAGGGGTTTAACCACTGCTAATTTTAATTTGGATGGAAACTGACCCTCTCTTAGAGATGTATTAACGATACAGTGCAACAATGTTAACATCGCATTTCACCCTTGAGCTGCCAACCATGAGGGACAGGGATCAAGGGAGCATGTCATCTTCCTAACACTTCAAAGGATCTTGTCCACTTCCTCGGTACTGACAAACTCAAAATGATCCAGTATAACAGGGGCCACGGACACTTCGGACACCTCTCTAGGACCTGCAGGAATACTGGCGTCGAGATCAGCCCTTATCCGAGAGATTTTATCTGCAAAGAAGTTGTTAAATTCATCACAGCAGGCCTTAGATGGTTCCAAAATAGGGCTCAGGGAGGGGGGGAGCTGAGTTAGCTCCCTCACAACCCTGAACAGCTCTGCAGGATGCGACTCTGCGGACACAATACGTGCAGCAAAGAACGAATTCTTTGCTGCATCTATTGCCACTCCATAGGCTCTTAAAAGAGAGTGAAGGAGTGTCCTGTCGGACAAGCACTGATGTTTCCGCCAGTTACGCTCTAGTCGTTGCACAGCCTGCTTCTGTTCCCTGAGGTCTTCCGTATACCAGGGTTGTTTATTGAAAGCAGGCCGGAAAGGATGCTTGGGAGCGATGCTGTGTATAGCCCTGGAAAGGTTAGTATCCCAGATGTTAGTCAGGGCGTCAAGAGAATCGCCGTCAGAGCCAGCCGTATACCCCTCTAGGGCTTCTTGGAATCTTTTGGGTTCCATCAGCCTTCGAGGGTGGACCATCCTGATAGGTCCGCCACCCCCGGGGGGGCTCAAGGTAGAAGCCTTGATTTGAGCCTCAACCAGGAAGTGATCCGTCCATGACAAGGGAGAGATGTTAGAAATCTCTGCCCACGGAGCTTCCATGTCCGTACAGAAGATCACATCAAGAGTATTACCAGCGCAATGCGTCAGCCCTGAGACTAATTGAGACAGGCCCATGGCTGTCATGGTAGTCATGAACTCCCGAGCTGCACCTGTTGGAGTATCACTGGCCTCGAAAGGGATGTTGAGGTCCCCCAGGACAAGGAGCCTAGGGGACTCCAACAGCAGTTCCGAGACCAGCTGCGTCAGCTCAACTAGGGAGTCTGTTAGCGCACGGAGTGGCCGGTAAACCAACGAAATCCCCAGACTGTCTCTGGCCTTCAGGGTCAGGTACATACACTCGATGTAGTCTGTTTTCCGGACTGGGTTCCTGGTTAAGGAAAGGGTGTTTTTATGGACCAAGGCAATACCACCCCCCTGCCCACCTAACCTGATTTGGTTCTTAACTGAGTACCCGGCAGGGAGGGCCTGGGCCCACACTGCCTCACCCTCAGGCCCAAGCCAGGTCTCAGTAATGCACGCCAGGTCGCAGTTTTTATCCTGCATAAGATCGCAAATGATGTGGGTCTTATTTTTTATGGACCTGCCGTTGCACAGGAGCAGAGACAGGGTTAGTGGTATGACTGGACTGACCCTCAGGCCTCTTTGGTTAGGAGAGTGGAAGGAAGGAGAGATAGATATTATACACCGATCTCTCCTTCCGTTCTTACACAAATCCACTTTCTTACCGCCATACCTCCCCTTGCCCCACACAACCTCAATGGGAGCTCCCATGGGAATGGAGGGAGGCTGCCTCATCAGCTGCTGGGACTAGGCAATGATGGTTCTTCTCTCCCCAGAATCCACAGTGGTGGCAGTTGGAATGGAGGGAGGCTGCTTCACCAGCTGCTGGGACTAGGCAATGATGGATCTTCTCTCCCCAGAATCTACAGTGGTGGCAGTTGGAATGGAGGGAGGCTGCCTTATCAGCTGCTGGAACTAGGCAATGATGGCTCTTCTCTCCCCAGAATCTACAGTGGTGGCAGTTGGAATGGAGGGAGGCTGCTTCACCAGCTGCTGGGACTAAGTAATAATGGCTCTTCTCTCCTCCAGAATCCACAGTGGTGGCAGTTGAAATGGAGAGAGGCTGCCTCACCAGCTGCTGGGACTAGGTAATGATGGCTCTTCTCTCCTCCAGAATCTACAGTGGTGGCAGTTGGAATGGAGGGAGGCTGCTTCACTAGCTGCTGGGACTAGGCAATGATGGCTCTTCTCTCCTCCAGAATCCACAGTGGTGGCAGTTGGAATGGAGGGAGGCTGCTTCACCAGCTGCTGGGACTAGGCAATGATGGCTCTTCTCTGTTTCCTTCTCTGTTTCCCACTTAAGCAAAGTATCATAAAATCTTCCAATTAGTCCTTTTTATTTTATCCTTCCTTAAAATAATTTCCAATTCTGATTTCTTATCAACCCTCTCAAAATTTTAAATATCAATTTTTGCTCTCTCATATATTTGTCTATAATTGAACCAACCTAAATCAAATCCTTCTTTATTTAACTTTTGTGATTTGATTTTGGAATCTTATCTTTGTTCCACAATAATGTCGTTATAAGTACACCATATTTCCTCTCTATGCATTTCTTCTCTATAAAGAGCTTCTTGTGAAGATACCCATCTTGGTAAACTTGTAATAATTCTCTTTTTTGTTTTTCTTCCCAGTATTTAACAGTGATTTTCTAACACAATGATTGTTAACTAATTCGTTAGATCTCTCTTTATCATATACAAAATATATGTAATATATGCATGAAAACCAAATTTCAGACCTTCTACTTCTAATTCTAACAGACTCCTATCATTTAGTAACACCCACTCTTTCACCCATTTTGGACAACACACCTCAAGATATTTGGCATCAAATCATCCTCAAAATTCTGCAACACAGACTTCAACCATACATGGAAGAAAGATCCCAGAGAGCCAAGCAGGGTTCAGGAAAGGAAGAGGCACTAGGGATCACATTGCAAGCATACGATCACTAATGGAGCGCACCAGGAAATTCCAAAATAAAATCTGCATGTGCTTTATAGATTATAGCAAAGCCTCTGACTGCATAGATCATAAAAGGCTATGGAATGCCCTTAAAGACATGGGAGTGCCAACTCATTTGATAGTCCTGATAAGGAATCTGTACTCAGGACAAGAGGCTACTGTCAGAACAGAACACAGAGAAACAGAATGGTTCCCAATTGACAAGGAGTCAGACAAGGCTGTATCCTTTAACCCTATCTGTTCAACTTGTATGCTGAACATATTATAAGAAAAACAGGCTTGGGCACAGAAGAAGGAGGAGTGAAAATAGGAGGAAGGAATATCAACAATCCAAGATATGCAGATGACACCATAATCATAGCAGAAAACCTCACAGACCTGGGACACCTACTAAGGAAGATCAAAGAAGAAAGTGTAAAGGCAGGCTTAATGCTGAACAGAAATGCTGAACAAAAATAATGACCACTGAGGACCTTCAACCTAGACAATGAAGAAAAAGAAATAGTAAAAAAATTCCTGTACCTTGGGAACAAACATTGATAGAAATGGGGACTGCAGTCAGGATGGGGAGGGTGGCTCTGAAAAAACTAGAAAAGATTCTAAAATGCAAAGATATACAACTCAGCACAAAAGTTAGACTCATACAATCCATTGTATTCCCTATTACCATGTATGGATGTGAGAGCAGGAGAGTTAAGTAAGATGAATGGAAGAAAACAGAAATGCAGAATTTCTGTTAAAATGTGATTGTGAAGAAGAGTGCTGATGACCCCATGGACAGCCAAAAGGACAAACAAGTGGGTTTTAGAAGCAGATCAAATTGGAAACCTCCCTGTAAGCCAAGATGACCAAACTAAGCTGTCATAGTTTGGACACATCATGAGAAGAGAGGACTCATTGGAAAAAACAATAATGCTGGGGATGGTAGAGGGAAGCAGGAAGGGAGGAAGGCCACATGCTAGATGGATGGAGTCTGTTAAGGAGGTCATGGGTATTAAGGGATTGCAAGATTTAGTCAGAGTAGTGGAGGACAGAGGGTCTTGGCGATGTCTTATCCATAGGGTCACCATGAGTTGAGATCGACTCAAGGGCAGTTAACAACAACAACCACAATTCCTTCTATTTCTTTTGCATCTTGTAGTATTTTTAGCCTTATCCTAGCTCTTTTACCCTGCCATATAAATTTCATTATATCCCTTTGCCAAACTTTTATAACTTTATTTACAATCAAAATCAGTATCATTTGAAATAAATATAATTGTTTTTGTAAAATTACCATTTTGATAGCCACTATTCTACCCATAAATGATAGATGAATTTTTTGCCAATTCATTAAGTCTTTTTAACCTCTTTCCATAGTTCAGCATAGTTATTGTCAAATATTTCATTTTTTCTTTAAGTATATTCCTAGATGTTTTACCATTTTTCTAATTTCAATTCCGATCTTTACTTGCAAATTCATTTAATCTTTCTGTTCTATATTTTTGTGATAATAGCTGATTTCTTTAAATTATTTTTACATCCCATTACTTTTTCCAAATAATTCAATTGTATTTATAAGTCATTCAGCATTCGTCAAGGGATCCCCTAAATTTATCAACAGATCATCGGCAAAAGCTCTTATTTTATAATTAAATTTCTTTATTTTAATTCCTTTCAACTTATCATCTCCTTTTTTTCTTATCAAAGTCTCAATCACCACCAAGAATAATAACAGCAATAAGGGACATCCTTGCCTCATTTCTGTATCAATTTCCAGAGGCTGAGGTTTATCACCATTTATACAAAATTGAGCCCTTCGGTCTTTGTAGAACTCACCAGTCCACTTCAAAATATTTCTGCTATATTCCTTTTATGCAGAATTTCTGTTAAAATTTTCCAATTAACTGAATCAAAAACTTTTTCCAAGTTGAGGGAGAATAGGCTTACTTGTTTCTCATTGTGTCTATCATAGTATTCTAAGATGTTCAACACATATCTCAAATTAACTTTCAGTAGTCTTTCTGGTAAAAATCCTTTTTGATCCTCATCAATTGGTCCTCATCACAAAATCTTTTTTGATCCTCATCCACTGGCCAGTCCCTGCCAGAGAGAAGAAGGAAAGCAGTTTCTGGGCAGCCATTTTGAGTGGGTGAGTGTTTATTTTTTTAGAAAAAACACTTGGGAGAGTGTGTTTGTCATTGAGGGGGTGGAGCTTCTATGAGTCATATCTGTGAGTCACTAGGGGGTGGAGCTAGCCACCTAGCTCTATATACCTCCTCCGAGAGGCCTTCCAGGCCAGTCCCTATCAGGGAGAAGAAGGAAAGCAATTTCTGGGAAGCCATTTTGAGTGGGTGAGTATTTAATTTTTTTAGAAAAACAATTGGTTTTTTTTTTGATTGCTCAATAAGGACACTGAGGGGGGATGCAGATGAGCTAAAAGGGTTGTTTTGGGGTTGACCTGAAGGCATGGCCTTTACATGACGCACGCCAAAAAAGCACCCCCTACCTGACCCTTCCAGTGAAAGTGCACTTCAAAAAGGACCCGCTTTTTTCCGCTCCTTCCAGAAACATGCGCACCTTCAACAGTATGTTGGGATGCAGCAATGGAGGTGCGGTGGAAATAAGGGCACCCGAGCACAAAAGCTGCCAATGTGAATTCACGTGTACAGGTGCACCGCATTTAGAGCTGCACTTAGGGAGCATGCGCTCATTGGAAAAAGCTTCTAATTAAAGCATTTTTTGGGTTCAGGTGTGGCTGTTTCAGAACCCTAGTGCTAACCCTAATTTTCACAGTGCGCATGCGCCAGCGCGGGAAGGTGAAACTTTTGCTACCGGATGTTACATTGTGTTAAAGAGATAAAGGGGAAAGTTTCACTTCTAAGCTGGACACCCACATGCATTCCAGCGCCATTTTCCCAGGGCAACTTTGCCAGCTGCAGATCTCCACAGCTCTCCACTTCAGGGCTCCTCTCGTCCACAGCGGGAATGGCAGAGCCATCCACAAGCGGAGAGCCAAAAAGAGGGAGAGGGACATTGTGGTCCCATGTGGAGATGGCCAACCTCATAGCTCTGTGGTCGCAGCCACACATTTTGGAGAAATTGAGAAATTCCTTCTTGAATGCTGACACATTTAAGGAGTTGGCACAAGCCATGAGGGTGAAGGGCCACCAACGCACCTGGGAGGAGTGTCGTCGGAAGACCCAAAACCTCAGGACAGTTCACCCACTGATCAACCAGGTCCAGGCTGCACATGGTAAATTCCCTGTCATGACAAAAAATGCATTCCGTCGCATGTACACCTCCACCCCAAAAAGCAATCCAATTTGCATGGCTTTTGTGACATATTGTGCGTAGGTTCACAGGTTTGCAGATTTCCCCCCCACACACACAGCATGCCGATTTCTCACCCTAGCATGTGGGGGGGACGTGGAGGAACATTTGTCTGTGTGTTCCATTCACCATGTTCCTCACATGACCACCAGCTGCATGTATCCAGTGTGCCTACACAATCCCCCTGGCATGTACTTCTCCCCTCCCCCCTGATATGTGCAGGAGATGTTGCGTGTGCAAACAGTGCCCTCTGCAATATATGTCCCTAGAACGAGAAGTAGCATGACAGAGAGAGGAGGAGGAGGAGGAAACAGCTAATGCCAGAGCTGCAATGCCACCAGCAGCCCGCCTCACTGACATCAGAGGGAAGAGGACATGTCGCTCAGCAGTTACAGCAAGTATGAGTGCCCAGCAGGAGTTCATGGAATGAAGCATTGCCAACTACTCCCCACCTATGCCCACCTCACTGATCGCCACCCCCACCGCACACCATGCCCACCTCACTAATGCTGCTCACTGGTTTCCTATAGGGATCCTTCACACCTTCGCATAAAATGTCAGATGCCATTTAAAAATTATTTATAAAAACCGGCAATTGCGGAATCTGCACATGTGTGCAGATTCTGTCATAATTTTTTTTCAAAATAAATTTATCTTTTGATAAAAACTAACAAACAACTATGTACAACAATTTACAAATGGGGGAAGGGGAGGGGAGTATTTACAAAGGGGAGGGGAAGTTGCAACGGGGGAAGAAGGGGAGGGAGGAGGTGGGCAGCATGTACAAGGGGAAGGGGAGGGGAAGGTGCTTCAGGGATGGGGAGGGGGAGGGGGGTGGGGTCAGCAGTAGGGGGAAGGCCCAGGTGCTGCATGCTGGCTGCCATGGAGTTGCTCAGACTTTGTATCTGCTCTTCCATGGCAGCCAACCTCTGGTCCACCCATCGATCTGCAAAGGAAAAGAGAAACGTGTGGTTAGGAGGTTGCTCTCCACCCCATCACCCAATGCTACAGCCAGGGTTCCTGGGGGGGCAACTCCCTCCCTCTGTGTGTTTGCTATACTTACCCCGCTCAGAGTCCTGGGTGGTCTGGATGACTGCCAGGCAGGCAACACCAAGGGGACCCTGATGTCCTCTGCCTGGCGGTCGGCGACTTGGCCCAGCTGCCTCCTCCTCAGCAAGTCCGCCTGTGAAAGGAAAAAAGACACCGTTTAGGAATGCAGCATGGAAAGAGGTGGGGGAGGAGAGGGAAAGGAATGCTATGGGGGCCACAGTTATGCAGACATTAGCCCTCCCCTCAGGGACCTACCTTCATCCATGGGAGGCTGCTGTGGCTGCAGAGGGATGGCAGGGGGTCGCTCTGCACAGGCCTCCCTGGCTGGCCCGGCTTCCCCATCAGAGGAGGAGGGGGGGAACTGGCAGGGTCCCCCCTCCGTCCCTGTTGCTGCCTCTGCCACACGCCTGCATTTGGACAGAAGGGAAACACCATTACTATTCATGGGATGGGGATAAGAGGGAGGGAAGGGATAGGGAAGAGTGAGGGGAATGGAGGGAGGCCATGAGGGACCCAACACTTACCTGGAGGATGACGATCCTGCCATCTAGGGCAGTCTGCCCTCACCCACAGGTCATGCAGCTGGTCATAGAAGGGTGGTCTTCTTCGAACCAGAGGGTACTCCCCATAGTCCTCCAGGGCCTCGAAGAAGACCCTCTTCAGTGCCTTGTGAATTTAATGCAGCACTGTTGGGGGGTCCTCCTGAAGCCCTATGCTTGGATGGCCTGGGAGGCCTGGGAGAAGTACGCCTGGTTTGGCCTGTTGGTGCTGGCCATCACCCTTCTCGCGGCTGCCTCAGGGGTGAGGGCCTGAAGGAGGATGCCCACCTCCTCATCACTCCAGTAAGCAATGAGGATGGGCACTCTCCTCCTGGCTGCCATCGTCCTGGGGATCTTCAGAGGTCCGCAGGAGCATTTATGTGCAATTGTTGCAAGGGCAGATGGGCTTACCTGGCCAATGGAGACCCTCATAAGAGAAGTTTGTATGTGAGCCCCAATGGTTGCCCTCTGGGCTACCAATTGTTACAATCTAATGGGCCATTAGGAAAGCTGACTGTTGGGAATTTAGCAACATTGTCAGAGGTTACAGTTGGTGGTTTTTGCACTGTATCTTTCTATTGCCAGGAAATCTGGCACCAGGTGACCCCCCCATGCCCTTTTGTGTGTGTGTGTCTGTGTGTCTGTATGTGCCTCCCTTAGGCTTATGTTCAAGGATATCTGCCTAAAAGCAGGATTGCCATCCATAAACAGAGTGGGGATGATAGGATCTCATCATGGCATACCTACACAAATGCAAGCTATACACAGAGTGGGGATAATAGGAAATGTGGTGTTTAGGTGCTTATGCTCATGACATACTGCAGTAGTGTCCTACATACAGGCAAGCCATACACAGAATGGGGATAATGAGAAATGTGGTGTTTAGGTGCTTATGCTCATGGCATACTGCAGTGGTGTCCTACATAAATGCAAGCCATACACAGAGTGGGGATAATGGGAAATGTGGTGTTTAGGTGCTGATGCTGATGGTATACTACAGTGGTGTCCTACATAAATGCAAGCCATACACAAAGTGGGGATAATGGGAAATGTGGTGTTTAGGTGCTTATGCTCATGGCATACTGCAGTGGTGTCCTACATAAATGCAAGCCATACACAGAGTGGGGATAATAGCCAATGTGGTGTTTAGGTGCTGATGCTCATGGCAGAGTACAGTGGTGATCTTGGGTTACAGATGTTGAAGAGGGGATATTTTAGATCCTCCTGGTCTCAAAGAACTCTGCCAGGGCATCCCTCACAGCCTCTTCTTCTCTCTGCCTCACGAGGTCATTGTCCTCCATGGGTGCCCTCAGGGTGGGGAGCACAAAGAGCCTCCTGTACTGCCTTCCCTCATCCAGGACCCTTCCCTTGGTCTCGCAGATGTTGTGGAGGATGACATAGGAGGTGATGATGGGGACGACATTCTCCTCTGCCACAAGGAGTGGGGCAGTGAGGCACTTCCACTGAGCCTTCAGCCGCCCAAAGGCCCTTTCCACCACATTCCTGCCTCCTGTTGAATTCTTTCTGCCTGGCATTGGTGGTGCCCTGGTAGGGCTTCATGAACCACTTCCGAATGGGGTAGGTGCTGTCAACGAGCAGGAGGGGGGCTGATCTGCTGGCCCCTCAGGGTGACAGTGGGGTTCCCTGGCACATAGATGCCAGCCTCCATGGCCTGAAAGATGATGGAATTCTGGTGGCATGATCAGACAGTGGCGCCCCTCTACGGCACCAACTACTTGGGGGAAGACGAGGTCAGCGAATCTGTGCATTATCTGTGGGTGAAAAGAAGGGGGAGAAGCGGAGGATGAATGGTAAACATTCACGGCATTTGTCAACTGATGACGTTTTCCACATAGCTGCAGAGGTTCGACGGCACCAGCAGTCGAATCCATACAGTAGAACCCACACTGTATGTCGACTCATGACATTATAGGCGAACCTGCACAGGAACAACGGCCCCACCAGCCGAATCCATACAATAGAAGCCAAACTGTATGCTGAGTCATGACGTTTTAGGCGTCCCTGCGCAGGTTCATTGGGCTTAGCTGCCAAGGATACAGTAGTAGCTGTATGTTGAGTCATGACGTTTTAGGCGTTCCTGAGCAGGTTCAACAGCCTAAGCAGCCGATTCTGTACAGTGACAGTCATACTGTATGGCAAGTCATGATGCGTTCTGCACCGGGGGGAAAACTGATGAGTGTGTGTGAATGTCCTTACCTGAGCAGCGTCCCCCAGGTACACTGTCTGTGGCAGGAGCAGCTTCTCCATGGTGAGGGTGAACTCCACTCTGACAGGTGTCCTGCAAGTCATTACTGTTGTCTTCCATGAATGCATCTGCAGCAGGGACCGTGGTGGAGGCTCCTGTGGCTGAGCATTGCAAGCTGAGTACCAGCGTAGACCACGTGATTGCCGTGGGAGCCATGATTTCTCTACAGCACATAGTGCACAGGTCCTTAGCAATGCTGACATTTCTGTTAAAGGGGCCGTGTTGTATCTGTGCACGTGCGCATGCACCACAGAGAATGAAAAAAAAATTAAAGCCGCTGCTGCCGGCCCATGTGGTTACTACATTCCTATTTGGGGCAAGCTCAGGGCCGGCAGTGTGGTTGATGAGGCTTCAGTACAGCCTCAGAAAAGCTACATTAACTGGCCCCCAGTGCAGTTTCTCCGTTCCCATTTAGGGCAACCTCAGGGCATGCAATGCGGTTGCTGCAGTTTTGGGAAAAGGCAAATTCAGGTCGCCCTTTCCTTCCCATCTGCATAGCCACTGAGGGAGCTGCTGCAGTCACCTGCAGCATTTGTAGGATGTTTGTCTTCTTGCCTAGAGATGTGGGGAACTTCACCAGCACCAGGTGCAAGTTGGTAGCCCTCCTGGAAGAGAAAGTCTAGCAGCTGGAGGCCTGGATAGCTATACTTCAGCATATTAGGAAGCAAGAGGATTTATTGCACAGAATGGAATGAATGGTCTTGGACAGGGACCACACAGAGGAAGTTGTTGGGGAAGAGGTTACTTCACACACACAGGAGGTAGACAGCTGGAGGAATGTCACACACAGAAGTAGGGAAACCAGGGATCATTTTGGGAGCTTGCAGCTACAGAATCAATTTGAAGCTCTCTCCCCTATCAAGGATGAAGAGGAAGAGCAGCAGAGACAGCCCTCAGGCACACTGCAGGAGACCCTGAGAGTACCACCGCAGGGAACAGCCACTGCTAAGCCTCAGAGAAGGCATGTGGTGGTGGTGGTGGACTCCTTGTTGAGGGGTACAGAAGCTTTAAGTTTCAAACAGGAGATGCATAAGAAATGGAAAAGGGGCAAAATCACTAAAGAGGAGTTCAAACAAATACCTAACATATGTAGAGGTAAAGTCAGGAAAGCCAAAGCACAGAATGAGTTCAGGCTTTTTAGAGGAGTTAAAAACAATAAAAAGGGCTATTTTGAGTATGGGGGGAAGCAGACGGGCGGCAGTGGGCTGCCCTGGAAAGCTGTGGATTGGGGCCGAGGTATCCCCACACCTCGGCCCCACGGCGCAGCTTCGCCGCCCCTGGAAGGAGCACTAAAATAGCGCTCCTTCCACAAATTGCCGAAGGTGTGCTGCAAAAGGCTGCCGGCACACCTTCGGCGGCTTTTCTGCTGCAGCGCATGCGGACGCTGCAGCGGAAAAGCATCCTCGGAGCGCCAGCCATGCGGAGGACCAGCTGCTCCGAGGTTGTTTTTGGGAAGGGTTTGGGGTGCCGTCTGCTTAGCCCCTTAGTCTATAACAAAAACAAAAACAAAAACAAAAAGAGAGAGAGAGAGAGAGAGAGAGAGAGAGAGAAATGGTAGGGCCACTGGGCAGAGAAGATGGAAAAATTCTAACGGGAAAGAGAAAAGGCAGAACTACTCAACACCTTCTTTGCCTCAGTCTTCTCACAAAAGGAAAAGGGTGCTCAACCTGAAGAAAATGGAACAGAGGACACAATAGGAGAAATGCAGCACAGAATAAGTAAAGAAGTAGTACAGGAATACCTGGTTAACTTAAATGAATTTAAGTCTCCAGGAACAGATGAACTACATCCAAGGATATTAAAAGAACTGGCAAATGTAATCTCAGGACAACTGGCAATAACCTTTGAGAACTCCTGGAGAACAGGAGAAATCCCAGTAGACTGGAGGAAGGCAAACATTGTCCCTATCTTCAGAAAGGGGAAAAAAGAGGATCCCAACAACTATTGTCCAGTTAGTTTGATATCAATAGCAGGAAAGATTCTAGAACAGTTCCTTAAATAGAGAGAATGTGAATATTAGAAGGGAATGCCATAATCACTAAGAGTCAACATGGGTTTCTCAAAAACAAGTCATGCTAGACTAATCTGATCTCTTTTTTTGATAAAATTACCAGCTTGGTAGATGAAGGGAAAGTGGGAGACATAGCATATCTTGATTTCTGTAAGGCTTTAGATAAGGTTCTCCATGATATTCTTGCAGACAAGATAATAAAATGTAGGCTAGACAATACAACTGTTAGGTGGATTAGTAATTGGTTGACCGAAGAAACCCAAAGAGGGCTCAGCAATGGCTCCTCTTCATCCTGGAGAGAAGTGACCAGTGGGATGCCACAGGGTTCTTTCCTGGGCCCAGTGCTATTCAACATCTTTATCAATTACTTGGATGAAAGAATAGGTGGCATGCTTATCAAATTTGTAGATGACACCAAATTAGGTAGAAGAGCTAATACCCCAGAGGACAGGATGAAAATCCAAAATGACCTTAATAGATTAGAAAGCTGGGCCAAAGTTAACAAAATGAATTTCAACACAGAGAAATATAAGGTACTGCAGTTAGGGCAAAAAATTGAAATGCATAGATATAAGATGGAGGACACCTGGCTTAATGAGACTACGTGTCAAAGGGATCTAGGAGTCCTAGTAGATCACATGAGTCAACAGTGTGATGTGGCAGCTAAAAAGCCCAATGCAATTTTAGGCTGCATCAATAGAAGTATAGTATCTAGATCAAGGGAAGTAACAGTGCCATTGTACTCTGCTTTGGTCAGGCCCCACCTGGAATTCAGTGGTTCTGGGCACCACAATTCAAAAAGGTTGTTGAAAAACTGGAGCGTGTCCAGTGGTGGGTGACTAAAATGATGAAGAGTCTGGAAACCATGCCCTATAAGGAACAACTTAGGGAACTGGGAATGTTTAGCCTGGAGAAGAGATGGTTGTTTAAATATTTGAAGGAATGTCATATTAAGGAGGGAGCTAGCTCGTTTTCTGCTGCTCCAGAGAACAGGACCCGGAACAACAGATGCAAGCTACAGGAAAAGAGATTCCATTTCAACAGTAGGAGGCACTTCCTGACAGTGAGAGCTGTTCAACAGTGGAACGCATTCCCTCGGAGTGTGGTGGAGTCTCCTTCTTTGGAGGTCTTTAAACGGAGGCTGGATGGCCATCTGTTGGGAATGCTTTGATTTTGAGTTCCTTCATACCAGGGGGTTGGACAGGATGGCCCTTGTGGGCTCTTCTAACTCTGATTCTAATTAATTCATTTAAACAATCTTTCAAACTAGAATTGACACATATATTTTATAGTCTATATTTAATAGGGAGATGGGCCTGAAATTTGAGGGTTCCATACTATCATTGTTCTCTTTTTGAATTAATACAATATTTTCTTCCTTCCATGTTTTGGGGATTTTTTTCTAATGCTGTATTTATTGCTTGTTGCAGAGGAGAACATACTTCATTCTTAAACATTTTATAAAATAATGGGGTGAATCCATCAGAACCTGGGGCTTTACCTTTTTTAGTGCTATTAATAGCTTCCATAATTTCCTCCCTAGAAATTTTCTCATCTGGTTTCTCTTTACTGATCTTAATTCAATTTAATAATTTCATTGTCCTGTATCCAATCATTAAGATTTAAATTTTTAACTTCACAATCTGAATACAAATTCCTATAATAATTATGAAATACCTTTTTAATTTCTTCATGTTGAATCACAATCTCTTCTCTTTTTTTGACCTATAGGCCAAACACTTACTAATGTTATTAGAATGTTCAAAATCTCTATGTTTAATCCTTTTGATTTTCCCCTATTTCACGCACCAATTCTGTTGACAATTGTTTTTGCATCAATCTTTTCCTTTATCACATTGTTATTGGGAATCTTTTTTCAATCTTTCCTTTTCCTCCTTTAAAGATTTATTCAGGCTTCTTACTCTTTGTGAAGTCGTAGGCTTTCATGGCTGGCATCCATAGTTTTTTGTGGGTGTTTCGGGCTGTGTGGCCATGTTCTAGAAGAGTTTCTTTCTGACGTTTCACCAGCATCTGTGGCTGGCATCTTCAGAGAAACATCAGAAAGAAACTCTTCTAGAACATGGCCACACAGCCCGAAACACCCACAAAAAAACTATTCTTACTTTTTGTTGTTTTTTTCCCATTTTTTCACATTTTATTGAATAAAAAAAATTCCCTAATTACTGCTTTGGCAGTATCCCAAACTATGTCCACATCTACCCCCTTATTTGTATTTTCTTTCAAAAAGTTTATTATTATAGTTCTTGCTTTTCTAACCACCTCTGGGTCATGAAGTAGTTCATCTTGTAATTTCCAATTATACATTTTTTTCTCTTTCTTTCAAATTTAAAATTTGCATGTTGTGGTAAGATAAAAACATTGGCAACACTTCCATATCTTTAATATAATCTATTACTGTTTTTGAAACATATGGCGAGATCTGTTTTGGCCAGTGAATTGTGCCTGTTTGAATAAAAATATATATTCTCTCTTCAGTTCATATAAATACCTCCATGTATCTACTATGGCCAGATTTTCCATCAGGTTAAAAAATGATTTAAGCAACTACCTTGATTATCTTTTATCTTTTTTTTTATTGAAGTTCTATCCAATTTGAGCTCACACATTTCTTTAAAATCCCCTAATAATATCATATGCTCATGACTATATTCTAATATTTTTGTCTGTAAATCTAAGTAGAATTTACCTTTATTATCTAGAGGGCAATAATCCCCACAATTAGAATCATAGAATCATAGAGTTGGAAGAGACCACAAGGGCCATCCAGTGCAACCCCCTGCCATGCAGGAACTCAGGAATTAGTATTGTTCTCTCTTCCTAAAGAATTTCAGCACCCACAAAATGTCCATTTCTATCACTGAAGAGTCCTTTTGAGGCTAAATAGTTATTTACATAACTATAACACCCTTTTTCTTTTTATCTAGAGAAGTTTATATACTTTACCCAAATTATTATTATTGATCAATCTTCTATCTTTGATACTTATATATGATTCCTGAATACAAACTATATCTGGTTTATGTTTATTAATATATGCAAACACTTTTTTCCTTTTTACTGACGAGTTTAGACCCTTAACATTCCATGAAACTATTTTTATTTCTTTATTCAAGTACAATTCTCCCTCCCCCCTGAAGCAATTAGGGTATATTCAGTACCCTTTATTACTAACCACAATACTAAGCAAAAAAATAAAATAAAAATGCATCCCTAATTTTAGCTTTCTTCTTATTCTTCTTACTCTTTTTTGGCACCTTCCTCTTCTTCCTCGGAATCCCAATTCTCATTTTCTTTCTCTTCACCCTTCTTTGAATCTTGCCTTGTCATCATTCTCATCATTAGTCTTCTTCCATATCTTTCTCCTTCTGGACTACCTTCTTTGTTCTTTTCAATCTCTTTTCTGAATTTGGTCCTTTGTTTTAACCAGTGAATTCAGTCTACATTTTGTTTGTCTCTGTCACAGTCACTCCTTCTATCTCCTCCCATCTTAAAGGAACTCCACACACTTTCAGTTGATCCAAAAGAAAATAATAGTTCGTCTAACTCTAAGCACTCTCACTGGCATATCCTTGAAAATCTGGATTTTTTAACTTCAATTATTAAGTATTTTTAAATAACTGTATTGGGTAATTAAGTCCTGTGTCTGTTTCATCACACAGTAGATTATTACATCCTGATGGATATTTCTGATAATTGCCACATTCGAGTTTATTCAGTATAGTCTATTGATTTTCTCCAAGTCCTCTTCTTTATCCCTAAATTTTCCCTAAATTCTTCTTCTACTATGTCTTAACAATTTAAACATTTTTATTTTTTTCATATTTTTATATATCTAAAAAACCATCCTCCCCCAAAAAAGGAAAATAACAACAACCGAAACATATCCTCTTCCTATCCTTCCTATTATGTATTATCTATAGCTCACTTATCTATTAATTTGGTTTTTAATTCCTTTATGCCTTTGTTCCATCTTTGATTCATTCTCCTTTATCTTGCTTTTATATACTCTAAAAAATATAAGTAAAAAATAAATAAATGATCAAAAGGGATTTTTACCCCTATCTTCTTACTTTGGACATGCTTCTTCCTGTTATCATCTACTTATTAATCATTGTTAGTCGTCTTAATCCTTTTCTTTTCTTTTCTTTTCCCCTCCCAACTTTTTCTTTCTTATTAATCTTTCTTCTTTCTTTTGCACCTCACTTATATCCCTTCTCTCCTCTTGCTTTTTACCTTTACCTCTCCTTATCTCTCATACTTTTTTCTTGTTCCTATTTTCTTTACTAACCTTCTACCAATTCTTCTCTGTCTCCTCATACCTTCTCACATTCTCTTTACCCTCATCACTTACTTTTACCTCTCTTATTGTATCCTTTCAACTCTTCTGTGTACCCTTTCCATTTGCTTTTTCTTTTTCTTTTTCTCCTTTTCCTCCCTATATTGTTTTCTCTTCCTTTTTCATATTTTCACCTTTCCTCTTATCTTTTTTCCTTTCTTTCTCTGACTTCTCTTCTTTGGTATCGGACATTTTGTTTTAGAATTTTAGCTAATTTCTTTTCCTTTTCCTCCTCCCCCCGCCCATCTAATTAGTTAATTTCTATATTGCCTTCTTAACCCTTCATTTTCCATCCTGTTTCAATCATTTTTAATCCTGTTCAATTATATTTATCTTTTTCCCTTTTTTCCTTTTTCACAAAAAATATTTCTTATTTTTTTGTCTTTACATCATTCACACTTTTTAATTATTTCTACTATTATTAGTTATTTTTGTAATGTATTATTTTATTTCCTTCCATATTCTTTGTATTTTATTTTTTCCTTTCCCCATAACCCTATTCTTTCTATTATCTTCGGCTGTTTTTCTGTTTCAATTTAATTTTTTTCCTTCTTTTTCCTTTTCTATTGTTCTTTTTTTCCCCTTCTGTTCTGATCATTCTATTTCTCTCCCTTTCTTCTTCCCCTTTTTTCTTCCCCTTTCTATTTTCCTCTTCCTCCCTGTTTCTTCTTTGTAACTACAGTTCTCATATATCCCTATAATATGATTAAGTTCAAATAGAGATTTGATTTGTCTTGATTATTTTCTTTCTCTTACTTTTCTTCTACTTACTTTTTTTCTTTCTTGACCTTATCATCTGATCACATCATCAGTTTTTGATGGGAATCATTATGTTTTTAATCAGAATACCCTAATCTTTATTGTACAATTATTCCTTCACTCCAATTTTTAAAGGATTTTTTAAAATATCTTTCTGCCAAAATTATAACAAAAATCTTATAATCTAAATTTTGCAATGATATTGATCTAAAAATTTTAACCTCCAGTATTTCTTTTTCTTCCTGGGGTATTAATATGATTGTTGCATCTCCCCATGATCTGGGCCTTTTTCCTTTGGATATTTCTGATATTGGTCTATAAAAAGGTAAAGATAATTCTTGTTCTAATTTTTTGTAATAAAGTGCCGAAAAGCCTTCCAGGCCTGGTGCTCTCTCTACTTTGGATTTTTTGATTGCTTCCATAATTTCCATCATTGAAATTGGTGCATTTAATTCTTTCCTTTGTAATTCTGTTAACTGTTGAATTTCTTCTTTTTCCAGATTGTTCCTCATTAATATTTTTTCATCTCCTGTGACTGTTTTCCCAGAGAAGAGCTGAGAATAAACATTACGGAAAACCTGTTTTATCTTGTTTGGGTTAGTTTGTACTTTCTCCTTATCTTTTATCTTTAAGATTAATTTTTTCCTTGTTCTTTTCTTAGTCTATGGACTAACCATTTACCTGGTTTGTTCAAATGCTCAAAATATCTCTGTTTAGTTTCTTTGATCCAGTTGTTTCCTTAATATTGTTATTTCCTCTTTAATTTTTTGTCCTTGATGTTTTTACCTTAAACATTCACTCTTTTTTGTGTATTTCCTCCAAAATCTTAGATTCTTTCTCTCTTTTTTTGCATTTCTTATTTCACAAACTTTTTGGATGAAGAAACCACTCATTGCTGTGGTGAATCCTCTTGCCACCTTTCACCTTAGCATTGATTTTTTATAATAATAATTATTTATTTATATCCCACCCCTCTGTCAACCAATCGGGGTGGTTTACATCAGTTAAAAATTTCATACAATATAAATCAACCTAAAATGCAGTCTAAAGCCCCAAAACCCAATCTCCCACCCCTAAAATAATATTAAATCATATATCATTTAAAACATATAAAAAATCACAAAAAATAATAAAACAAGCAAAAATACAAGACAAGCAGGGCAATGAAGAGAGCCAAAAAGGGAATGGCTAAATCAGCTCCTGAGGCCAGGAAATCTAGTCAGGAAAGGCCTGCCAGAAGAGATCCATCTTCACAGCATTTTTAAAACTGCTCAAGATTGTTATCTGACGGATCTCGTCCAGCAGGCTGTCTGGGGACAACTACTAAAAAAGCCATCCGGGAGGTTGCAGACAGCCTCGTTCTTATTGGTTGCAGCAAGTTCCTCCCAGAGGACTGAAGTGAGCAGGTGGATTATATAGGAGGAGGTGGTCCACAAGATAGGTTGGACCCAAGCCATTAATGGCTTTAAAGGTAATAACCAACACCTTATACTGGGCCCGGAAACTAATAGGCAGCCAGTGAAGGAACTTTAATACAGGTGTAAAATGGTCTCTCCTTGATGTACCAGAGACCAGTATGGCTGCCATATTCTGTACTAACTGAAGTTTCTGGACCAAGCATGAGGGTAGCCCCATGTAGAGCGTATTACAGAAATCCATATGGGAGGTTACCAGCATGTGCACCACAATCTCAAGGTCCTTTACTTCCAGGAAAGGGTGCAGCTGGTGTATCAGTTGAAGCTGATAACAGGTGCTCCTGACCATCATGTTTACCTGATTAGTCATCAGGAGTGACAAGTCCAAGAGCATCACCAGACTGTGAACACAGTCCTTCATGGAAAGTGTGACCCTGTCCAGGACTGGAGGTTGCAACCCAATTCCCAGTTTTGGAGCGGCTACTGTGAGCACCTCCGTTTTGTCTGGATTCAGTTTCAATCTGGTTTTTCCTCATCCAGCCCATTACTGTCTTGAGACAGTCATTGAGAAGAGAGACACCATCGGAATTCAAGGCCGATGATCGAGACATGGAGAAATAGATCTGGGTGTCATTAGCATACTGATAACACCCAGCCCCATATCTCCGAATGATCTCACCCAGCGGCTTCATATATATGTTAAACAGCATTGGGGACAGAATGGCACCCTGAGGGACATCACACGTAATGTATTTTTTTGCAGAACAACTATCCCCGAGCAGCACCCTCTGGGACTTGCCCAAGAGGAAGGAATGGAACCACTGCAATGCAGTGCCTCCAATTCCTAACCCACTCAGGCAATCCAAGAGGATGCTATGATCTATC
The DNA here is from genome assembly GCA_026167975.1 of Phrynosoma blainvillii. NCBI lineage: Eukaryota > Metazoa > Chordata > Lepidosauria > Squamata > Phrynosomatidae > Phrynosoma > Phrynosoma blainvillii. Next base: position 189,423,061 of record JANUYF010000001.1, on the reverse strand, counting down.
TGATCGAAAGCCGCTGAGAGGTCTAAAAGCACCAACAGTGTCACACTACCCCTGTCAATGCCCAGAGACAGATCGTTGGTCAAGGCAACCATGGCAGTCTCAACTCCAAATCCCATCCTAAAGCCAGTTTGAAATGGGTCTAGATAATCGGTTTCATCCAAGACTGCTTGAGGTTGAAGAGCAGCTGCCCTCTCCATCACTTTGCTAAAAAAAGTTAACATAGACAACGGCCTATAGTTCTTCATATCCAGGGGGTCCAGGGAAGGGTTTTTCAGAAGTGGCCTGACTGCTGCTTCCTTTAAACAAATGGAACATGTCCTTCCCTGAGGGATGCGTTGATGATGTCCACAAGGAACAACCTCTAGGCACCCCCCTGGACAGCCAGCCATGAAGGGCAAGGGTCAAGAGGACAAGTTGTCTTCCTCACACTACCAAGGAGCTTGTCCACATTCTCGGTACTCACAGATTGAAATGATCCTGTGAATTTACATCAGTGGAGCTGCTGGATATCTCATCTATTGATTCTTTTACAACACTGGTGTGCAAGTCGGCTCTTATCTGAGAGATTTTATCTGCAAAGAAATTGTTAAATGTGTCACAGCAGGCCATTGTTAGTTAAGTAATGGGTTCTGCACAGGTGGAAACTGCATCAGTTCCCTTACCACCCTAAACAGCTCTGCTGGACAGGACTCTGCAGATGCAATATGTGAAGAAGAGAAAGATTTCTGTGCTGCACGTATTGCCTCTCGATAGGAACAAAGAAAGTTCCTATGATGAGTCTTGTCAGATAAGAGCTGAGTTTTTTTGCCAGGTGTGCTCTAGTCATTGTCCAGCCAGTTTCATCTTCCTAAGCCCTCCTGTATTCTATGGTTTACGGTTTGAAGCAGGTTGGCAAGGACGCTTAGGAGAGATCATGTTGATAGTCTTGGTGAGGTCAGTGTTCCAAGTATTAACCAAAGCTTCGACAGAATCACCGGCATTCCCAGCCATTAAACCCTCTAAGGCTGTCTGGGATCCTATGGGATCCAGTAGCCTTCTAGGGTGGACCATTCTAATAGGTCCACCATCCCCGGTGGGGCAGATAGTGGTACTAAGTTTAACCTTGAGCAGGAAATGATCCATCCATTACAATGCAGTGGTTTCTTTAACCTTCACCCATGGATATTCCAGTTTCGTACTAAAGACTGCATTGAGTGTATGACCCACACAATGAGTGAGCCCGACAACCAATTGGGATAGGCCCATGTTTGTCATGGAATCCATGAACTCCTGAGCCGCACCTGTTAAATTTGGTAAACTGGTCTCGAATGGGATGTTGAAATCACCGAGAACTAAAAGTCTGGGCAACTCCAGCAGCTCCTCTGAGACCAGCTGTGTCATCTCAGTTAAGGAGTCTGCTAGACAACTGGGTGGTTGATATACTAGCACAATCCCCAAACTATCCTTGGTCCTCAGGCTCAGGTACATGCACTCGAAGTGGACTGTGTTCTGGACAAGTATCCTGTTCGAGATCAGGTTGTTCTTATGAACTAGAGCCACTCTCAGATGAGGCTTTAATCTTGGTTCTTCTATGTACAAGACTATATACACGATCCACAGTAATGACTCCAAACTCCATCAACCACAGTTAACCTACTACCAACAACAACCCACACATGTGTCCTGAGACAACTCCCTTATATACCAAGGGCTCCATGTGGCCTCCTGGCCCTTCCTCTTCCTCTGGACACCTGTCACTCATCCTTGTGACTTGGCAGTTTTGTAGCCATTTTGGTGCTATACAGCACCTTGTGACCATCAGCTGATGTCATTTCCTATGACACAGCACCTGGTGGAAAGTGCTGTGTCATTATGGCTGCTAGTGACCCGTTCTTGCCTGGTCACTTGTGTATCAACCCACATTGGACATTTTCTTTGAGACACTGTCTCCACACTTGTGGCATAGTCCATTAGAGTCTATTCCCTCTTTGGGTTGCCTGTGGTAAAGGCCCTACAATATCTATGCCTATTCTCTGGAATGGCTGTGACATTACTGGTAATGGACAAAGCTTGGCTCTGGTTTGATCTCACCCTGTGCCCACTTTTTGACAAGTGTCACAAGATTTACAAAATTTTTTAATATCTTGTCCCATCTTTTGCTAGTAAAAATTTAAAGAGATTCTTTGGGCAGTTTTCTTAATTCCCAAATGACCTCCAAATTAACTAGAATGGTTTATTTCCAGTATCTTTCTTCTGTATTTCTGAGGGACTACCAACAGTTTTTTAATTTTCTTCTGGGTATTATATGTACATTTGAGAATCTCTCTATATAAGTGATCTTGAATTATTCTAAATCAGTGAGGGTGATTCTCAGTCAGCTCTACATTAACTTCTTCCTCAGTTAGCATGAAAAAAGGTTTTAAACTTTCATCTCTCTGTTGTTCTTGACTAAATTCGGGTTTGTTCCCGACTTTAATTTCCTCACAACTCTCCTCTTCTGTTATCTCGGTCACACTAATCTCATTGTTACGGGTCACATCTTGTTCTGTTCTTTCTCCAGGGATTTAATCAACCTGTTTGGTAGATTTTTACTTTTTATTTTGTGTAGTGACCACAAAAGCGAATCTAAGATATCTATTCAAATCATTTCCAATTAAACACAGAATGGGAATGTCATCCCAAAGGGCAAATTTCCACTGCAGTTTGTGTCCTCTGAAAGAAATATCTAACTTGGCTATTGGTGCTACAAATGCAGGGCCCCCTAAACTCTTTAAAGTTATCATTTCTTCTGCGCATAAATTTTGAGGGTTTACTAAGTGGGGTTTAATTATGCACACTTCAGACCCAGAGCCACGGAAACCCCACAACCAGTTTTCATTTATTTGTATTAATTCCCTGTGTTCCTCAAAACTTAATTCCTCAGGCAAAGTGGTTACAAGTAGGCACGGCCTTGGAAAAGGTTCTCTTCTAACGTCAGTTGCTTTACCAACTGTCGTTTCCATGGCAAGCACAGCCTCTGCGTTTCCTCTCTGGCAACACTCTTTCCTGCATCCTTCCAAGGTCGCTAAAATGAGTACCCAGCTTGTTGGGGGGCAATCAGCTCACAGTTGTAAACCGCTTAGACATCCCATAGCGTGATATGAAGCGGTATATAAATAAGCTGCTTTGCTTTGCTTTTGCATGACTAACTGATGTTATACAATATGCTGACTTTATAGTTTAATCTTAATTGCCTGATTTGCCCACATTCATAGCAACTTCTCTGGCCTGTTTTTTTTTTTTGATAGACTTTATTATACAGAACATCAAATTGCCATGCATCCAATGAAACATACATCAAACAATCATACACATTCTTTTTTCACCAATTACATCTCTTATTCCTCCTTTCCTCCCTTCTTCCTCCCTTCATCTTCCACCTCCTTCTCCTTCTCCTCTTATCCTTCCTACCCCTACTCCTCTCCACCTCCACTTCCCCTCTACTCACTCAATCCCTCCTTCCACATACTCATACCCTCTTCTACATTCTATAACCCTCTTACTCATTTCTCAATTCTTTTTATCACTCATGACTTCCTCACCTCCAATTTCTTTCTGTTCTTTACATCATTCTGTGTCCCTCTTAATATCAATTTAGTAATCTTCTTTACTACTATCCTTTGTCCCTATCATTTCTATAATAGAATCACTCATATTCTATCTCTTGAATCCATTATCTTATTTACATACTTCCCATCTTATTCTACTGTAACCTTCCATATAATCTTATATTCCTTTTCTCTTTATCATTTTCCCATTATTTCTCATTATTTTGTAACAAACTTAAAATTGCTAAGTATCCCTATTGTTCTCTCATATACTTGATAACCAATCCCCAATATTTATAGAAATTCCTCAGTGTGTCATCCTTCATTAATTGGGTTAATTTATCTGCTTCCATCATGTCATATAGTTTCCACATCCAATCTTCATTTGTTGGTATATCCTTTTTTCCAATTTTGGGCATATGCAATTCTAGCCATAGTGAGTAAATAGAATAGTACTTTCCCATGTTTTTGTTTGTTTGTTTTGTTTTTCAAATTCTCCTCTAATATTCCAAACAACAACAACAAAAAAATCGGGTCTCATTTCTGTTTATCTCTAACATCTTATTGATTTTTTTCCTAATCATTTTCCAATATTTGATAGCCTTTTCACATTTCCACAACAATGAAAAAGAGATCCAGGTGAATCCTTGCATTTCCAACACTCATTATTAAGCTTTTTGTACATTTTAGCTATCTTATCTGGGGATAAGTACCATCTATAAAACATTTTGTACCAGTTTTCTCTTAACCCTTGTGACACTGTATATTTCAATCCTTTCTTCCAGATTCTTTCCCACTGGTCCAATTGTATTGGATAACCTATATCCTTAGCCCACTTTATCATTACATCTTTAACCACCTCTTTGTCCATTTGCATTTGTAATTTTTTTTATATAATAACCCTATTACCTTATTTTTTTTTGTTAGGATTTCTTCTAATTCAGTTTTCCTTTCAGCTACACCTTGGATTTTTTTTTTATATCTATTGTAACCTTCTCATAAATTTGTCTATATTGGAACCATCTGAGTTTATACCCTTTGCTCTCCAGGGTTTTACGCTTCACTATTTTAGCTTTTCCTCCTTGTTAGATCTTTATATGTGACCCATCTATCATCTCTATCCATTTCTTTTCTATAAAATGCCTCTTGTGGAGATAACCACATGGGTATTTTATTCATTATCCTGTTTTTATATTTTTCCATATTTTCAAGAGAGTTTTTCTTATGATATGGTTATTAAAAGCCTGGTTCATCCTTTCCTTGTCGTATACTAAATAAATATGTAGACCAAATTTTATTCCTTCTCCCTCTCAAGAAGTCTTTTATTTTCTAATTTTAACCAGTCTTTAACCCAATCCAAACCACAAGCTTCAAAGTATATCCTTAGATCTGGTAGTGCCAATCCCCCCCTTTCTTGGGAGTCTTGAAGTACCTTAAATCTAACCATCATTTTCCCCCCTGCCATATGAATTTTGAAATATCTCTATGCCAATTCACAAAAGGTTCTTTACTATTGATCATGGGTAACATTTGAAACAAAAATAGCATTTTGGGTAAAATTGCCATTTTAATTACCAAAATTTTTTCTAGTAAAGAGAGCTTTAGCCTATTCCAATTTGTCAGATCCTTTCTAATCTCTTTCCACAGTTTAACATAGTTATTTTCAAATAGCTCATTTGATTTTTTTGTGATTTGGGTTCCTAAATATCTTACCTTTTTCTTTATGTCCATTCCTGTCTTCTCCTGTATTTTTCCTTTTTCTTTTGAGTCTATATTTTTTGTCAGCATTGCTGATTTTGATTTATTTATCCTGCATTCTGTCATATCTCCATATTCTTTCATAATTTCCATTAATCTCTCTATGTTTTCAGATGGGTTATCCACATTAACTACCAAGTCGTCCGCATAAGCTCTTATTTTATATGTATATGTCTTAATTTTTATCCCTTTTAATTTATCTTCTTTATTAATTTTCCTAATTACTAATTCCATTATTATCAAAAAGATCAATGATGACAGGAGACATTCCTGTCATGTCCCCCTATAAATTTGAATAGCTTTAGTTTTATCTCCATTAATAATTATATGGGCTCTTTGATTCTTATATATTTCTTTAATCCAAATTTGAAAATTTTCTCCTAGATTAATTTTCTTTGTAATTTCCAATAATGTCATCCAATTAACTGAATTGAAAGCTTTTTCAAAATCAAAAAAAATATTAATCCCAATTTTTTGTCACAGTGTTTATCATAATATTCAATTACATTCAGAATGTATCTTATGCTATCCTTCATTTGTCTCCCAGGTAGGAACCCTCTTTGATCTTCACTTATTAGTTCTTTCAAATTATTTTTTAATCTTTTTGCTAAAATTGATGCAACAATCTTGTAATCTACATTAAGTAATGAAATTGGTTGATAATTTGCTGGGTCTTTTGGGTTCTTATCTTTTTGGGGATTAATGTTATATTTGCTTCCCTCCACGAATCTGGAATCCCTTCTTGTCTAATTTTGCCAAATAGTATATGTAAATATTTACTTATCTCATTTTTGAATGTTTTCTAAAATATTGCTGGTAGTCCATCTGGACCCAGGTCTTACCCTCCTTACTCTGTAGGATGGCTTCGATTACTTCTTCCTTTGTAGCTTCCTTATTTAATTGTTCTTTTTGCATTACATTTATTGTTGGAATCTCCTCCCTATTCACATAATCCTCTAATTTTACTTTGTCTATTGCGTACTATAGTAATTATAAAATGCCTCTTTAATCTTTTCATGTTGAGTATAGATATTACCCCTTTCTTTAATTTTAAATATTTGTTTTTTCTCTCTATCTTTCCTTAATTTTTGTGATAACCATCTACCCACTTTGTTTACATGCTCAAAATAATTTTGCCTTAGTTTTTTTTTTAAATTTACCTTCAATTTCCTTAACCATTTCCAATGAAACTTGCTTTCATAGCATCTTTATATCTTTCAATGCTATCCTATCCTCTGGGTTTTCCTTTAGCCTCATTTCTTTGTCTTTTATCAAATTATTCAACATCTGCATTTTCTTTTTCTTTTTCTTTTGCAATATCGCATTTTGCTGTACAAAAACCCCCTTAATACTGCTTTGAAAGTGTCCCAAACTATTACTTCTCTCATACCTTTGTTCATATTTTCTTTAAAAAAATTATAATTGTTCTTCTTGCCTTTTCTACTATATCTGGGATTTTAAGTAATTCCTCATTTAATCTCCAATTCTTTTCCTTCTTTAGCTCTTTAAATTCCAAAATTAGTGGATTATGGTCTGAAATCATTTTTGGTAAAACCTCCATTTCTATTATTTCATCCAACATAGCTTTATTAACTAAGATTAGGTCTATTCATGCTAAGGATTTATGTCTATCCAAATAGAATGTATATCCTTCTGTTTGATTATACAGATGTCTCCAAGTATCAATTTTTAGTAAATCCTCCATCATTTTAAATAATGTCTTCGGTAGTTTCCCTTGTTTGTCTCCTACCTTTTCCTCAGATTTTCTATCCATTTTAGATTAAATTACTCCATTAAAGTCTCCTAATATCACAATATTATCATATTCATACTCACTTATTTTCTTATTTAAATCATCATAGAACTTTCCCTTGGGAGTCATATACCCCCACCATTAAAATTTTCTTCCCTTTCCATATATCTTCTACTTCTAACCATTGACCTTTTTACCTTTAAAGATTTCTTTGGAATTCCATTGACTATTTATGTACATAATTACTCCATTTTTTTTTTTTTTTGTCTACTGAAGCTACATATTCTTTACCTAATTTTTTGTTTTTAATTAGTCTAAGATCTTTCATTCTTATACATGATTCTTGTATACAAATTAAATCACATTTTTGCTTTTCTAAGAATAGAAAAACTCTTTTGTTTTTGTGGTGAATTCATTCCTTTAATTTTCAGGGATAATATTTTCATTATGCTGACTTTTCTCATATTCTTTTCCTTTTCCTTTTCCTTTTTCTAAAAGGGACTTAGTTTATATTGAGAGAACAATGGGGAGAGAATCCTTCAATCTGTTTTTTTATCTATTCAATCTATCTTTCATTCTTCCTTCTTCTTCTTCTTCTTCTTCTTCTTCTGTGTCCTGATTTTCCGCCTCTTTCTCTCTTTCTTTCCTGTAGGCTTCCTGCAGTCTCGTCCTTCTCAATGGTCTCTTTCCAAACCTTTCTTCCTTTGGGCTGCTCTCTTTTCCCCCTTCAATCTCCTTTCAGTGTTTTTTTCCCCCAAAAAATCACTTGCTTTCTCTATTGTATTTAGTTTGTGTCTTTTTTGTTTCCAGGTAAGAGACAGCCTCTCTACTTCTTCCCACCAGAAAGGTACTCCATAAACTTTCAATTGGTCAATCAAAAAGGCATAGTCACGCCTCAATTTCAGCACCCTCCCTGGTACATCCTTAAAAATACAAATCGTCCTGCCATCTATCATCTGGGCTGGTTTTGACTGATTTTCTACCAACCATCTATCCTCTTCTGGTCTTCAAGGCCACACTCTCTTGACCCAAAACCTTTCCACTCAGATGCCTGTGTTTTCCCTTGATGCCAGGGTTTATAATTTCCCCCCTCATTATTCCTCTCTTTTATGGATTGCCATGTTTTGGGGTCCTTTTTGTCTTTCCACTGAGAGCCTTCTTTATTCCTTGTCATTCCCCGGTCATCTCCTCTAATTAATACTAGTTCATCAAGTATTCTAGTGGCTTCTGCTACCATTTTGGCCCTTTTCTCTTGAACTAGCCATTCATACTCTTGGGGAATTACATTATAGAATAGCTCCAAATCCATTAAGCTTTACATTTCTTCTTTAGAAGTTACTTTGCATCCATTCACCCAGCTCTTTAGATAATAATCTATCTACATGCCAGTTGAGAGAAAGTTTCATCTGGTCTTTTCTTTATCTTATGAAACTCCCTTTTGTGGAGTTTTGGAGTTAATCAAAATCTTTGTTTCACCATCTCTTTGAATAACTCATAATTTTGAACTTCATCTGCTCTCATCTCAGCATAGATTTCTGTTAGACCACCACAAATCTGGGATCTAATATAACTCATCCTTTCTTCTTCTTTTATTTTCAATTCTTCACAAGCTCTCTCAAAATTGGTGAAGAAGGAATCAATATTGTCCCCTTTATTATATCTGGGAAATCTTTTCATGTCAATCTGAGGTGCCCTATTTACCTCAGCCACCATTTGGGTTTGAAGAATTCCCTGATCTAGACTCCTTATCCTAATTTGAAAATCCATTTCAGTTATCTTACCCTCAGCCTCTCCATTTCAATTTTTTGTTCCTTTTCTATCTCTTTTTCTTTTAAAAGCCTCTCATTTTCTTTTTTCTTTAAAGCCCTATCACTTTCTTTTTCTTTTATTCTGGCCATTTCTATTCTTTCTTTTATTTTCCAAATCTCTAAACTTTCTTGAGGTTCAGAAATGGCAGTGTCAAGACTAGCCATCATTTCTTCTCTAATCTCCTCTCCTTCCACCCATTCAGCCACTGCCAAGGTTTTAACTTTTTTAGGAAGCATGTGGATAGTATTAAAAATGTCAGTGTCTCAACTGAACATAAAGGCAACGTGTATACTGAAGTCAGAGTAGTGATTCCTTACTTTATCACCAACTTTCACCTTAGGAACCGCTAAGTATGCTTCTACCCTTGCCACCAGTCTCCTACCAATACCTTGGCATGTTTACCTCAGAGACTAGTTAATTTCTAGCATGGTCAGTTTCCAAGTAATCTCCAACAAATACTCTTGTGTGATTACCTCAGAGATCACTTTACTGTCACCAATGCCTAGATTTCAAATGGCTGTTCTTTTAACCTTTCCACTTTAAACCAAATATTGGGTGTCTGGTATCTCGCACTCAGACCCCAACAATTCGAGCACACTTCTGGATACTGGATTTGTTTAATCCCACCGCTACTACCAAATTATGTGGTGAATCCTCTTACCACCTTTCACCTTAGAACTGATTTTTTTTTTAATCCAAGTGCTCCCAGCTTGAATTCTATTGGTTGGCCCTCAGCTGCCTCCTGATTGGCCAGCTGAACATTCTATTCACTACAATTGCAACTTTTGATGCTTCCCACACTGTTTAAATTGGTGTTCCTTTATCTAGGTTTTCTTTGAAATAATTTTCCAATTCTCTCTTTGCTTTTGTTAGAAACTTTTCATCCAGTAACAATTTATCATTTGTATTCCCATTTTCTACCATTTAGATTTAATATTATTGGATTGTGGACATGGACAAAATGGGAACATAAGCAAGAAAATACAGGAAGAAAGAAGAAAAACACACAAATAAAAAATTACATATCATAAAAATTTTTTGAAAACATAAGAAGCTAAAGGAAGAAAACCCATAAAGGAATGCAGACATGAACTAGGAAAATATTTAATACATAAATATTTTGATATGGTAAAAGAAAATGTAAACAAAAATGGAAATACAAATGTAAAATTTGATGGAAGGGACAATTTAATAAAAATAATTAAAATATCTAGTCTATTGACTTCCCATGGGAAATGTTGCTCTGATTCTTCAATGAATGTAGCCAAAATTGGGATAAAGGATTTGTGTAGATTCTTGGTTTCTTGTTCCAGAATTCCTCTTAATATTATACAGTTTTCCTTTACTTTTATCTCCATCTTTGTTACGATCTCATGGTCCCCATTTCTCTCTCTAACCACATTGCCCAATTTCATTTCCAAATGTTTAAGGTCCAATTCAAGTTTTTCTACTTTCTCTGTCATTTCCCCCATGTCTTTAGTAATTATTTCTCGGTTTTATTTTTTTGTCTCTCAACTCAGTCCTTAATTCATGTTTTATCTCAGCTTTCATTTCATTCTTTATTTTTCATTATCCTCTCTTATTCCATCAGAAATTCTCCTTATTTACTCCCCCACCCCCCAAAAAATTCCTTTTGTTCCACCATTTTCAATAATAATTCCATTGATGGTCTCCTTTGACTCTGAATAGATGCTGTTACTTGGACTGCAGTCTTTTCCCCCTGAAGCCATAATTGTATCTTTATTCAATACAGAACTCCTCAGTTTTACTACCAGGTGTCTCCCTTTCCTCTTTGATGAAATCTGAGAGAATGATATTATTATACTTTTACAGACAGAACAGATAGGAGAAGTGGGAAGAGACAGCACAATTGTGTTCTTGAATACACACTGCTTGGCATTTTCAAGGTCACTGCCCAATAAAGTTCTCCCCTATCTTTTGTTTAGCTGTCCCCAATTTATTCTTTTCACAGTTCCAACACAAAAATCCAAATTAATATTCTCCATTGGCAAACCAAATTAAACATTTAAGTCTCTCTGTTATCGTGAATCCTTTCTCTCTATTATCCACAGCCAAATTCTTTATATATTTTTTGTTCTTTTTTCTATGTCCTATTTCTTCTTTATATTACTTAGCTCTTAATTTAATTTGTACCCAGTTAAGCTTAGCCAAGTGGTTAAGTTTCTTTGTAGAAAGTATTTCCCTGGGTCGTTTCTTGCTGCCTTTTGTATTAGTTCTTCACTTACTGTTGAAAGAAAAGTGGTGGTGGTGGTGCTAATGCAGTCCCTGGAGAAGAGCTTGCCCCACTCTCCCTCAATCCTGAACTGGACTCCTTCAATCCTTTTGCTTTCCTTTACCTTCTTAGTAGCAGTTTAGAGCAGTCTCTGAGATCTCCAGGATGCATATTTGGGCTCCTCTGCTTCCCCTTTAACGGGGGACAAAATTACCTACTTTTACATTCCCCATGGCAAGTTGCCCTGTCTGAGAGCAACTCTAGACAGTGGCCATCATATCTGCCATTCCCTTTGCTCTCTTTTAAAATGTTTCCAAACCATTTTTGAATTCATTGTTTCATTTTAATATTTTATTAAATACTTTATTTGATTATTTTATTTGCTTAATTGTTCTCAGACTTTATACCTAATTGGTTTAAGCTGAACTTTAACTCCTGGAAAAACCCTTGCCCCATGATCTGCCTACAAAGAACACTTCTGGATGTAAGTGTTGCTTGTTATGCATACATACACAAAAGATATTATAGGTCATCTCATTACTTGTAAAATGAAATTATTACTCCTGGGTGATCCCACTCAGATGATAGCATATTGCCCTCAAAGTAGTATATTACAACATTGCTACTTAGAACAAACTATTTCCAAGCTTTGCCACCACTTAGAAACCCAGGACCTGATAGAAGGGTTGATATCAAGTTTCTATGTCCACTAGAAAATTAATCCCCAATTTGGTCTCAATCTTTTTTTAAAAAAACACCCTACTGTGCCATCTAAAAGCAGCTGTGCTGCTCTAAGAACTACAGTTGTCTTTCTTTCTCTAGCTGACAAAAGACCTGTGCATTTTTAACTGAGCATGGTAGTGACCAGGATAACTATTGATTATATTTCCTATACTACTCATTTGAAGATATATGCTTTTTCAGGGCATTACCAGCCACTAAATTAAATTCAAGTCCAAATGATTTGTCTTCACCAGGAGCTATTCAGTTGCTTCATCCCAGCATGACTTTTTGTAATATGTGACTTTGTCATAAAGGAAGGCTTTCAATATAATGATATCTACAAGGACATTATTTTCATCTTCACTAGTTCAATCTACCAGCAGAGGAAAATGCATCTTAAAAGCACACACTCATCTGTTTGGAACATCTTGCCTGAGGAAGAGTTCTGTGCAACTTAATATACCACATACAATGATAGATGCTAATAAAAGATCATATTGTACTGACTTTCAGGAGTTATTCTTACCAACAAACATAAACTTTACTTTTCTCAAGAGATGTTGTCATATTTCTGATGTTAAAAGACATCCTGGCAATGATGAGGCAAAATTCATTAAGTTTATTTCTTAATATAAACTCACCTGACTTGCACTTCCCAAATGGATTTACCAACTAGAATAGAATTATCCTTTTGTTTTCACACTTCTTAAGATTTCACAGTGCAGTTCTTTCAAGAACACACACACACAGGGAAACTTGCATATAGAAGACATACATGAGGGAAAGATGCTTGCAAAATGTGTGCATTAGGATTAACAGTACAAAAATGGGTATATTGTGACAAAATGTGCAAAAATGTATGAATTTTGATGCATACAAAAAGGCAAATGAACATGCACATAGATGTTGGTGTGGACTTGGGGCTTTTTGGGGGTGGGTGGGCGGGAAAACTAATGGGGAACAAGGAATGTGTAAATATTACAGAGAGCAAAACAGACAGATTGATCTGTCCTTTCATTCTAGTCACTCGTAAAAATACATAAAACTTTAGTTACTATGTGGAAAACTTAAAAGCGATTTTACATGGAGGATTTATACCATAATACTATTTCATTTCTGCCCAAAACAATAGTGTTTGAATGTGGCACACTTGCTCCCTATGGTTACAAGGTTACATAAACAAGACACAAGCTGTCTAAGCCAGAAGCTGTCAGTATAGTGCAGGGTTATACAGTAGCTCTATACTATTCTGAGCTATTACTTTACTAATGAAAAAATCATTACCAAACTCATCCAGAAATTTTATGAGTCAATGAGTAGATATTGGAAAGAGAAGCATTAGGAACTATGAGTCCTTTGCTTCATTTTGGCATTAGTAGTAAATCTTGTTCTACAGTTAGAGGATCTTTTACCATGAGGATGAAGAAAAAGAGATCAAAGAAACAGCAAGAAAGGGTGTGTGTGACATTCCAAGAGTGCTTTGGGAAGAGTATAAGAGTATGTCTTCTTCTCTGGATAGAAGTCTTGATTATCCATTGGAGCCTTCCATGAGCAGAAAGTGGGAAGATGGTGGGGTTTGCAAATTACTCCTCCTTTTTTGTAACCCACTGTGCTCTCTTCTATGCTATTACAAAGGGTCCTCTGGGATACATTTAGTAGACCCGTAAGAGGTGGCATAACAAAGGGGTTCAAGTAGTAATTTCCCCTCTCATTCTGCTTATGAAAACCTACATTGTATCAAAGCACTTCTAACAGGAGACACAAATGGATATTATATTGTGCCTAATTTAGGTTCAAAAGATACACTGAAGTTAGATTAAGGGCCTCTACAGATGGCCCTTTGCACCATCTTGGAGGCAGGGAAGGGGAGGGGCAGATGCATGCCGGCCGCCCCAACCCTCCCTGAGGACGTCATCATGGTGCGTGCCATTACGCATGGTGCATCTTAATGCACTTTGCCAGAAGGGATGCAGAAGAGTCGTGTGGTGTCTCTTGGGGCACCCTATTTGCCAGCTCTGAAAGGAGCAGCATTTTGCTGCTCTTTTCTGGGTCAGCAAATGGGAGAACTGGGGCTGCTGCATGTGGCAGCAGCGGCCCCGATTCTCTGCTTCCTGGGGTGGTGCAGGGCCACCTGTCTGCATCGCCCCTAAGCCACTGAGGGAATAAGGCAGAACTTTATTGATGACAAATAGATAAAAAATGTGCAATAAACAGAGATTTCTCCTCAGTGAAAACACAGACATTGCCTCAAATGCAGATGCCCCATGAATCCACACTGCTAATGTTAGGTTGTTCTCTTAGGGCCTTACCACACTGCTTCTTTATACTGTGTTAATCTGTTCCAACCATTTGTTTTAGGGTTGCTGATTGTAGATGACTGTACTGTGTCTTTCTGCAGTAATCTTGCCATTAGCATGCTCCACAAAAGGATTTCTCTTCTGTAGTACCAGCATCATAGCCGTCTCTCCTATACCACCCCTCGCTTCATGATTGGTCCAGTGTTTGTTTGTTTGCCATTGGGGCACCATGATGAAATGATTCAGGGGTAGCTGTGTTGGCCATTTAGCAAATTCAAATAAAAATCCATTAGTTATACCTTAATTGACCAACCAAAATGCACAATATACTTGTTGCAAGCTTTTGAACCTACATGGGCTTCATCAGGCAAGATGCTACAGGAAGGTGGGGTGGAGGCCCAAGAGCCTGACCAAACTCCACCACCTCCAGTGGTGTGGTGTCACAGCAGCAGCGGCAAGGCTGCTGAGAGGATCCTGGGCAGCAGTATATAGACTGCCCAGCACCATCCCCTCCAGTAGCGCAGCAGCAGCAGCAGCAGCGGGGCTGTGGGATGGTTGGGTGGAGGCCCAAGAGCTTGCCCAAACTCCACCACCTCCAGTGGCGTGGCGGTGCGGCAGCAGCGGCAAGGTTGCTGACAGGCCCTGGGTGGGAGTATATAGCCTGCCCAGCACCATCCCTCGCAGCAGCGTGGCGGCAGCAGCAGCAGCGGGGCCGCGGGAAGGTCTGGCGGAGACCCAACAACCCTCCAAAACTCCACCATCTCCAGCGGCACAGTGGCGCGACAGCAGTGGCAAGCAGGGCCATGGGAAGGTTGGGTGGAGTCCCAAGAGCTCGCCCAAACTCCACCACCTCTGGTGGTGCAGTGGCACGGCAGCAGCAGGCCCTGGGCAGGAGTATATAGCCCGCCCAGCACCATCTCCTCCAGCAGTGCCAAACTCCACCACCTCTGGCGGTGTGCTGGCAACAGCAGCAATGGGGCTAGCAGAAACTTAGAGGTGTGGCCGAATGTTGGGCTTGGGTAAGGGACTTTCCAACTAGCCCACCCAGCCCTTCACCACTGCCATCTGGGGTCCCATGCCTGTGGCGGCAATCTTTCTGTATTACCATCTGGGACATTGCAGAGGCATCAGCGCCATGAGTAGGACAGGCCCATCTTGGGGCACCCACAAGAACAGCATGGCGGGGAGGATTATTTATTTTCTTTGACTCCCTTACCATCAGAGGCCGGGAATAATTTGGGAGTGGAAATTGGGGTTGTGCAGGGGAAAGGGAGGTATGGTGGATACAGAGTGAACAGATGTTACAAAAGAAAGTGGGATCGCTGTTTGAAAGCTATCCTGCCTTCAGTTCACTCTGTTCCCTGGAATGGTTTGGAGAACGCACCAACCATTCCACAGAACCTTACCTTGCTCCTTTGCAATGCCAGGTCAGTCAAAAATAAGACTCATATTATATACGATCTCTTCCAAGATGAGGATGCCGACCTGGCTTGCTTTACAGAAACCTGGCTGGGAGAAGATAGTGCCATAACTTGGACGCAGGCCCTCTCAGCTGGGTATACTGTCAGTGAGCAGGTAAGGGAAAGTGGGCAGCGGGGAGGGCAGAGTGGCCCTGGTTCATAAGAACAACCTGATCTTGACCATGATACCTGTTCAGAACACAGTCCACTTCAAGTGTACGTACCTGAGCCTGAGGACCAATGATAGTTTGGGGATTCTGCTAGTATACCAACCACCCCGTTGTCTAGCACACTCCCTAACCGAGCTGACACAGCAGGTCTCAGAGTTGCTGTTCAGGTTGCCCAGACTTTTAGTTTGAGGCAACTTCAACATCCCACTCGAGACCAGCTTATCAAATCTAACAGGTGCGGCTCGGGAGTTCATGGAATCTATGACAAACATGGCCCTATCCCAATTGGTCATTGGGCCTACACACTGTGCGGGTCATACCCTCGTTGCGGTCTTATTAAGATCACTGCATTGTCATGGATGGATCATTTCCTGGTCAAGACTGAACTAAGGGCCATGGTCTGTCCCCCGGGGGTGATGGACCTATTAGATTGGTCTGCCCTTGAAGGCTAATGGAACCAATGGGATTCCAGAAAGCCTTTGAGGGTTTAATGGTTGATAATGCCGGTGATTTTGTCGAAGCTTTGGTTAATACCTGGAACACTGATCTCACCAAGGCTATCAACACGATCACTCCCAAGCATCCTTTCCAACCCGCTGCTAACCGAAAGCCTTGGTATACAGCTGAGTTTAGGAAAATGAAGCAGGTTGGACAATGACTACAGCGCACCTGGTGGAAAACTCGACTCTTATCTGACAAGACTTGTCATAGGAACTTTCTTTGGTCCTATCAAGAGGCAATACATATTGCGTCTGCAGAGTCCCATCCGGCAGAGCTGTTTAGGGTGGTAGGGGAGCTGACACAGGTTCTACCTACACAGAACCTGCTACTTAACCCAACAACAGCCTGCTGTGATGCATTTAACAACTTTTTTGCAGATAAAATCTCTCAGATAAGAGCCAACTTAGATACCAGTGTTTTGACAGAAACAATTGACAAGGTGTACAGCAACTCTGTTAATGAAATTATTCTGGATTATTACCAATCTGTGAGTACCGATGATGTGGACAAGCTTCTTGGTAGAGTGAGGAAAATGACCTGCCCCCTTGACCCTTGCCCATCTTGGTTGGTCATCCGGGGTGGGGGATGCATTGAGGATGTTCCTTACAGACATCGTCAATGCATCTCTCAGGGAAGGTCATATTCCACCTTGTTTGAAGGAAGCAACAGTTAGGTCGCTTCTGAAAAAACCTTCCCTGGACCCCCTGGATATGAACAACTATAGACCAGTCTCTTTACTATCATTTTTGAGCAAGGTAATCGAGAGGGCAGTTTTTCCTCTTCCAGTCTGTTCAACTTCAAGGTGTCTTGGACAAAACCGATTATCTAGATCCATTTCAAACTGGCTTTAGGATGGGATTTGGAGTGGAGACTGCCATGGTTGCGTTGACTGATGACCTTCTTCTAAGCATTGACAGGAGTAGTGTGACCCTGTTGGTGCTTTTGGACCTCTCAGCAGCTTTCAATGCAATATATCATGGCATCCTCTTGGATCGCCTGGGCGGAATAGGAATTGGGGGCACTGTGTTGCAGTGGTTCCGTTCCTTCCTTCCTCTCAGGCAGATCCCAGAGGGTGTCACTTGGGGACAGTTGTTCTGCAAAACAAAAACAAAAACAAAAAAACTTACCTGTGGCATTCCTCAAGGTGCCATCCTGTCCCTGATGTTGTTTAACATATATATGAAGCCGCTGGGAGATATTATTCAGAGACATGGGGCTGGGTGTTATCTGTATGCTGCTGACACCCAGATCTATTTCTTCATATCCTGATCATTGGCCTTGGCTCCTGATAGCATCTCTCCTCTCACTGACTATCTTAAGGCAGTAACGGACTGGAAGAGGAAAAACAGATTGATATTGAATCCAGACAAAACGGAGGTGCTCACAGTAGCAGCCCCCAAACCAGGAATTGGGTTGCAACCTCCAGTCCTGGATGGGGTCACACTCTCTGTGAAAAACTCTGTTCGCAGTCTGGGGGTGCTCCTAGATCCGTCGCTTCAGATGACTAGTCAGATGAATGCGATGGTCAGGAGTGCCTGTTATCAGCTTTGTCTGATACACCAGCTGCGTCCTTTCCTGGAAGTAAGGGATCTTGAGGCAGTGGTGCACGTGCTGGTAACCTCCCATCTGGTTTTCTGCAATTCACTCTACATGGGGCTACCCTTGTGCTTGGTCTGGAAACTTCAGTTGGTGCAGAATACGGCAGCCAGAGTGGTCTTGGGAACATCTAGGAGTGACCACATAACACCAGTATTGAAGTCCCTTCACTTGCTGTCTAGTAGTTTCTGAGCCCAGTATAAGGTGTTGGTTATGACCTTTAAAGCCCTAAATGGCTTGGGTCCAACCTATGTTTGGGACCGCCTCCTCTCATACATTCCTCCCCATGCACTCTGGTCCTCTGGGAGGATTTGCTATAGCTGATGAAAACTAGGCTGTCAACAACCTCCTAGAGGGCCTTTTCAGTCACTGCTCCCAGACTATGGAATGGTCTGCCGGATGAGATCCACCAGATTGCAATCTTAAGCATCTTTAAAAAGGCTGTTAAGATGGATCTCTTCCGGCAGGCCTTCCTCAATTATATTTCCCGGCCTCAGGAGTCCTCTATCCCTTTTCTATCTTGGCTGCAATCGCTGCTCTGCCTCTTATTTGTTTGTTTATCCTAGGACTGTTTAATCTTTAATTTAATGTTTTAATCATTATGTTTTAATGTTATTATTAGTTTAATTCTCTTTTAAGGGGTGGGAGGCTTGTGGGATCTTGGATTATATTTTAATATTGTATGGAGTTTTAACTGCTGTGAGCCACCCCGATTGCTTGACAGAGGGGTGGGGTATAAATAAATTTATTATTATTATTATTATTATTATTATTATTATTATTATTAAACCCAATAGGAGAAAAACAATTGGAAATGCCTACATGTTGTTTCAGTCTTTAGATAAGATGGTATATGGTGGGGAGGGTATCTTTTGCAGGCAAGCTCTTCCCCCTCCTCCTGGCCCTGTGGCTATAGGGAGATTTGCAAAGTCCAGGAAATTTAAAATCCATTTGCATCTCAACAGGGCCCCCTCTTTTGCAATCCAATATGTCTCCATTTCAGTGAGGTCACAGGCATCTTTGTGGCAGAGAAGAATGGATTCCTCAAGAAGTCTCTATGTGTATGCATCAGGAATATTTTGGTGGATGTAGAGGTAAAACATGCAAATTCAGTCCAAATTTAAGAAGGAAAATAATGATGAAATGATGTTATGATAACACTTAGCCACAAATGAGACTTTTTCTCATGAGAGGTCAGATAGGAAAAGAAGATGGCCATTCTATTCTTTGCCATTTATTTCCATTCTCTAAATGAAACTGTGGGCCTGAACAGACTGCTGGGAAGAATCCAGCTTGAGACCACTTTAACTGCCCTGGCTCAGTGCTAGGGAATCATGGGAACCGTAGTTTATTGTGGCACCAGAGCTCCCTGACAGAGAAGGCTCAATGTCGCAAAAGAATTATAGTTCACATAATTCCCTAGCATTCAGCCAGGACAGCTAAAGTGGTCTCAAACTAGATTATTTCTGGCAGTCTGTTCAGGCCCTGTTGACTTTTCAAACGGGCTAAATTTTCCTATTAACTGTGTTACTATGTTTTGCCTTTTGTGTGGTAGGGTCCTCTTGCATTCTCTTTTGTACTTCTGCCATGGCCCTGGCATGCATGCTTGACACAAACAAACTCATAGGCTGGTCATGTATTGTCCTGGTGGAATGTTCCATGAAACTGCTAAATTGTGATGATAAAACAATAAGGTACTATAATATTATGATGTTAAAATGGCACAACAGAATGGTTTTTAAATTGAATTGAATTAAATTAAACTAAACATGTCATAAAAGTTGTCTTCACTGCCCAAGCACCAGAAGTGGTTTGTGGATTCCCTGCACAGATCTCCTGGGGATTCTTTGAAAGAGGAATAAACATCCTATCCACATACCACCTACTAATGGAGTTTTCATGGAAGGAAGCACAATGAGTATTCCCCAGTACAAAAGATTACTGTTTAGTAGCAAGAAAGGGGGGCATTAACATATTATTTCCAGTGTGAAAAAAGCACATTTGCAATGATGCCAGGACACCAATGACATCACAGGATAAGGTACAATTGTGTGCAGTACTGATGTGTCATTATGGTGCACTAGTAACATGATGCAATAAGGCCCTTAGCTCCAGATAGATGCAACTTACAACAAAGAAATCTTTCCGGGCTGGAGCCTAGATACTTTAATAAGCTACGCCTTCTAGAAGCTGCAAGATTATGCTCACAGGTTTGGTAGGGTTGTTGTTCCCCCTCCTCTTTCCATCCTGAGATTGAGAAAGGAAGGAGATTCATGCTGTCAGAGTTAACTTCTTATCAGTGCCAGACTAGCATAATCACCTTGGCTGCATCTCTGTTTACCTTTAGGCTTAAGGCTTCTGTAGTGAGTAACTCAAGCAGAGTACAATGAAGCTATGAAACATTTAAAATGTGGGTTTAAAGTAAGTTAGCATATATGCATTTAGCTGTAATATAATAAATGTTTATGTATGGATGAGAAGCCAAGTTATTAAAAAATCCTTGTCAATCTTCCATAAACACAACTTGTGATAAAATATGTGTAAAGAAGCCATCATAAAAATTAGAATGTTTCCTCCATAAATACAGTGGCTCCATGGTATCTGCTGGGGTTTGGGTCCAGGACCCTCCATGGACACCAAAATTCATGGATGCTCAAGTGCCATTGTATATATCGGGGTAGTACAATGGTGTCATTTATATTGTTAGCATATCATCCAGCTGGATATGGGGTTTTCATAATTAATATCTAGCACAGAACATGACTGGAAATCATGATGATGACTTGATACACATTTTGGGTGTCCTGATGGTAGCTGGAAATGTGCCAGTGTCGAGGGCATGTCAGGCTTAGATGGAATAAAAGGACAAGCACTGATAGGTTATGCTAAACACATTCCTCCTACCTGCTTATTTTGGATTTCCTATGGGAAAGTAAACAATGGGAACAAAAGAAGGCATTTGTCAAAACAGACAGAGACCTTACCCTGTTTTCCTTCTTTGAAGTCCCTACATTTTCCTTAACTGTCTGATCATAAAAAAGGATTGTTTCACATTACATCAATGCGCTGACGTCTTGGTGCTAAAATCACTATGGCCTGAAACAGATAAGCAGGAAAGAATGGCTTCTGGTTGCTTTGGGGGTGGGGCATGCAAATGATGCACACCCTGAAAACAGCTGAAAGTCATGCTGAGAGTGCACCCAGCCAAGAAAAATGGCTCAAAAAGGAGAAGTGAAAAACTGCTCCTGCCAGCATCCCATTTGAGATTGCAGTGGTGGCACACTTTCAGAGCAGGCTGTCCAGTTGCCATGGCCTTGTCCTGATTGGTGCTGGAGCAGTTGGAGTCTGTTCCAAGCTGCCAGTCTGCTTCACCCCTAGGTTTTCCAGATTAGTTTGTCCATTGCTTGGGAAGACGAGTAAAGCTTTTGGGGACACAAAATACCTTGGGAGTAGGTTTTTGGATATGCCCCCCCCCGACCCCAATGATTTTTGTTCATTTTTCCCAGAGCATGCTTGGATGCTGAGTGTTTCTGCATTTTCCTATGGATTCTTCTTTAGGATAGCCCTTTACACCCTATGCTATGCAATATATAGCAGCCTTTCCAGCTTTCCCTTTCTGTAGCCTTGTGTGAATCATATTGCTGGATCAGATCTTGTATGTTTGAGAGTTGTTGGGTTTTTTTGCACATTTTCTAAATAAAAAAAATATTATTTACTTCAAACGAGTCTTTTCTTGCAATGAGTACTGGTAGAAAAAGGTGTAAAAAGATCTTAGTATGTTACCCACGTCTTGCATGCCTCCTTTTGAGCTAAATAATTCTCCAACATTCAACAGAGACACTGAAACTGCTGGTCAATGGGGACCTCAGATCCCCCCTACCTTTCTGGATAAAGACAGTACCTCTCTTTACATTTTTTTCCAGAAATTTCCTCAAGTGCTCCAAAGGAAAAACAGGTTGGATACCATTGTGTCACTCACAAATCATGGCAGATACACCATAAAAACCAAATTATTTGTTACTATTCTTTTTATTTATGTTTATAGATAGAATAACTCATTAAATAAATATTTATTGCATTAATAAAATTACACATATGTTTTTAAATGGCTGATATGGGCATGCCAACTGAAAATAAAATCAGAGCAATGAAAGTCTTCAATTAGATGGGGCCTAAATTATGAAATGGGATTTGCTCTAATTGGATTTGTATTCATTATTTCATTTTCTTTGATTAATGGATACAGTGTGTGAGGGAAAGCCCTGTGGACCATTTCAACATAAAACATGAGCAATAAAGGAGCAATCAATAAATTCTCACCAACCCAGAAGAAGCTGAACAAGATGTACATTCCACATCAACCATTTTTAATGTCACTTGATTTGCCTTCCACAAATGTAAGGGACACTAGTCTGAGTGATTTATGAAAAGTTCCAATAAATGTTAATGTCTGGCAACATAAATAGAACCTTAATAGCAATACATGGGAATGTGTGAAATTTTATTAATTATATTAATTAGGGATGAAAAGTATTCAACAATGTTCAGCAGTTTTTTGCACATAAACAATATATCATGTGTTCTAGAAGATTTTATTCCTGATGTTTTGCCAGCAGCTGTGGCTAGCATCTTCAAAGAATGCTGGCATGGAAGTGAGTGGTGTGTGTGTGTGTGTGTGTGTACTGTGTGATCTTTGGTTGAGAGAAGGTTACTTACATGTTAATCTGTGTGTTGTCCTGTTGTTGAATAGCAAGGCCTCAGTGTGGGAGGATATGCAAGGAGGCATTATGTCTATTTAATTAGTGATCCATTGTCTGTTGGGAAAACCCCTGACCCTGGGTGGTTTTCATTTGCACATGCTGGGTCTTGATTTTGATATTTTTCAGGACTGGCAGCCAGATTTTGTTTACTTTAAGGGTTTCTTCTTTCCTGTTGAAATTGTCTAGGGACCTCCAAATGTAGTGTTCAAACACAAATCAAGGAATGCGAGAGAAACTGCAGACTGGGCCAGCCAGAAAAATCAGCAGTTGCAGAACATCTTGTAAACCATCCTGGGCATAAAATGCTATTCAAAAACACTGAAAGTTTGGACCATGTCAACAACTATCTGGTAAAAATGCACAGGGAAGCCATTGAAATCCACAAACACCTAGACAATTTCAACAGGAAAGAAAAAAAGCCTTAAAGTAAACGAAGTCTGGCTACCAGTCCTGGAAAACACCAATATCAAGACTCAACAAATGAAATGTGTAAATGAAAACCACCCAGGGTCAGAGGTTCCCCCAGCAGACAACAGATCACTAATTAAATAGACACAATGCCTATTTAAGCAGCTTGATTTATATACTGCTTCATATCGCGCTATGGGATGTCTAAGCGGTTTATAACTGTAAGCTCATTGCCCCCCAACAGTTGGGTACTCATTTTAGCGACCTCGGAAGGATGCAGGCCTGAGTCTAGCCTGAGCCCTGGCTAGTATTAAACTCGCAACCTTGTGGTCTATGAGTGAGTGGCTGCAGTACAGACATTTAACCACTGCACCACCAGGGCTCCTAACATTTTCTAAAACTGGATGTTTGTCTTTATATGGTACTTCTTCAAATTAATCTGTTGTCCTTTCATCTCAGATTGAAGGAGGGCTATTGTTTTCCCTATCTTCAAAAAGGGATAAAAAAGGACCCAAATAATTATTCTCCAGTCACTCTGACATCACTATCTGGAAAGATTCTAGAGCAGCTCATTAAACAGATGGTTTGTAAATCTGTCATTACTAAAATTCAACACAGGTTTCTCAAAAACAAGACTAATCTGATCTCTCTCTCTCTCTTTTTTATATATAGTCACAAGCTTAATAGACAATGGAAATGCTGTTGACGTAGGATGTAGCATAACTTGATTTCAGTAAGGCTTTTGACAAAGTTCTCCATTATATTCTTGCAAAGAAGGTAGTAAAATGTGGCCTAGACAGTGCTACTGTTAGATGGATTTGTAATTGGCTGACTGACCAAACCAAAAGGGTGCACAACAATGGCTTCTCTTCATCCTGGACAGCAGTGGGTAGTGGAGTACCACAGGGATCTGTACTGGGCCCTGTGCTATTCAACATCTTTAGCAATGACTTGGATAAAGGAATAGAGAGCATACTGATTAAATTTGAAGATGATACCAAATTGGAAGGGGTTGCTAATTCTCCAGAGAACAGAATTAAAATTCAAAACGACCTTGACAGATTAGAGGACTGGGCTAAAGCTAACAAAATGAACTTCAACAGGGAGGAATGTAAGGTCCTACATCTAGGCAGAAAAAATGAAATGCACAGATATAGGATGGGAGACACCTGACTTGAAACAATACATGTGAAAGAGATCTAGGGGGCAAAACAGATGGCGGTAAAGGGGTGGCTTGCTGCTGCCCCTTTGCTTGCTGGATTGGGGCCATGGCAACCACCTGCCCCTGATCTGGCATTTTTCTGCCCTTTGGGGAGCAGAAAAAGCTGCCTTTGCCACTGCTTTTCTCCATTTCTACCATGCAGTGTGTCTAAATGCTGAGCGGCAGAAACATTGTGACACCACCTACCATCTGGTCAGGCGGGCAGTGTGATGCCAGAATGGGGGCAGAGTCAGAGTAAGCCCCCACTCCACCTCAATGCTGGCTCTTACTGCTGGTCTGTTTAGGACCTAGAAGTGTTAGTAGAACACAAGCTGAACATAAATCAGCAGTGTGATGTGGAAGCCAAGAAAGCCAACACAATTCTTGGTTGCAACAATAGGAGTGTAGTGTTTAAATCAAGGGAAGTGATAGTACCTCTGTATTCTGCTTTGGTCAGGCCTCATCTGGAATTTTGTGTTCAGTTCTGGGCATTTCAATTCAAGGAGGATGTTGACAAGCTTGAGCATGTCCAGAGGAGGGTGACCAAAATGATGAAGGATCTGGAAACTATGGGGGGTTGCAGACTGCCAGAAATAGTGTGAATTCAGTCCACTTTTAGGGTTAGGGTTAGAGTTAGGGAACCATGGGAACTGTATTTTATTGTGGCATCAGAGTTGTCTGACAGAGAAGGCTCAATGTCTCAGAAAAATAACAGTTCCCATGATTCCCTAGCACTAACCCTAACCCTAAAAGTGGACTGAATTCACACTATTTCTGGCAGTCTGCAACCCCCCTATGCCCCATGAGGAATAGCTTAGAGAGCTGGGAATGTGAAAAGAAGTTAAGATGGGATGTGATTGTCATATTTAAATATTTGAAAGGATGCCATATTAAGAGGGAAGAGGCTTGTTTTCCATGACTCCAGATACTAGGACAATGAATAATGAATTCAAACTATAGGAAAAGAGATTCCACCTAAATCTCAGGGGGAGCTTCCTGACAGTCAGAGCTGTTTGACAGTGGAATATGCTGCCTCAGAGTGTGGTGGAGTCTCCTTTTTTGGAGGTTTTCAAGCAGAGGCTGGATGGTCATCTGTTGGGGGGTGCTTCAATTGGTGTTCCTGCTTGTGGTCTTTCCCAATTCTATAATTCTATGATCTCATTTATATTGTTCTTCAGTGTATTGCTTCCATTGCAAAAAAGAACAGGAATGCCAGAAAGGGGAAAAGAAGGGAAAGAACAGCTTTTTTTGGGCAGGGGGGGGGGAGCTTGTTGGTACCAGATTGCAGTTTTTATTCAAAACCAGAAAATGACAGAACACCACTAGTTGACAGAACACCTCCAGTTTCCAGTTGAGAACAATCAAATGCATTATCACCAAGAATATTACCCTTTCACATGTCTGAGTGGCAAGCCTTACTTGCATGATCAAACAACTGCTCACTTGCATTCATTTTATGTTGTTTAATAGTAATAATAATAATAAATTTTATTTTTACCCCGTCTTTCCATGGATATGATCAAAGCGGCTTACAAAGAGTTAAAACAATAAAAAAGTTAAAATTGCTACAATATAAAGGTTAAAAACATCGATGCAGGGAAAAGGAACAGGAATCAGACAAATCACAAATATCAGGGGCAAGAGTGGGGGAAAAAAAGGTTACAAACAGTCCGGGGTCAACAAGAAAACACATGGGGCAGAGAAAGAAAAAAAAATACCATTACTTAAGGTGGAAATGCCAACTGAAATAGATACGTTTTTAGATTTTTCTTAAAAGAGACTAGTGATGCAGAGGAGCGAAGCTCTGCGGGAAGCTTATTCCAGAAGGAAGGGGCAACGATGGAAAAAGCCCTCTGAGAGGTCCCCACAAAGTGAGACTTGGGGACCTCTAGCAGATTAGTCCCAGATGATCGGAGTGTGCGGGGCAGATTATGTGGGGAGAGGTGGTCCTCTAAGTACCCTGGGCCCAAGCCATTTAGGGCTTTATAGGTCAAAACCAACACCTTGTATTGAGCTCGGAATTTAGTTTGACCATAAAATATCTATATACAAGGACAGATGTATTGAAGATGTATTGAAGATGGATGGGCCTCTGTCAATATTATCCATCATTCTTAATCAGATGTGTATTGATTGTTGAAAACTATATAAGGTCCAAATCATCCCTTCAGATACCATTTTGTTTGTTAATTACCTTTCTCTCTTTCAGTTAATTTTCTTGATTGTTTCTTGCCAATATTTATATATTTGTTGTCCCTGTCCAGATCTATTATCTCCTCTTGGTTATGAGTGTACTTTTGGAGAGTGGGGAATTTGTTTGAATTTCCATGCTACAGTCAGTCCTCCATATCCATAGATTTTTTTATCAATGGATTCAAGCATCCACAGTTGAAAATTGTGTGTGTATATGAATATTCTGGCCCCAAAGCTGCCCCAATTTTCCCCAATACCTGGATACTCCGGAGCAATGCTGGATGGCTGTCTATACATGTGTCCCAATGTGACACCTGGTGCTACAGTTGCTAGTATGAATCACTGCCTCTGAGCTTGAAAATAAGGTTCCCAGTGACTGACATCTTCTTGTGACCTCACAGGGAGTGACTCACACCAGTGGTGGCAATGTCAGGTGGCACAGTGGGATAGATGTGTAAAAAGCCTCATAACATCACTCCTGATTGATTGAGTGAGCTTTTTTACAATGCAATTTAAGGCAGAGATGTCCTGGATTCAAAGGAGAATTAGCCTCACATCATGAAGGAGCCCCGGTGGTTAAATGCTGGTACTGCAGCCACTCACAAGCACAAGGTTGTGAGTTCAATCCCAGGCAGGGCTCCAGGGTCCACTCAGCCTTCCATCCTTTCATAGATTGGTAAAATGAGTACCCAGCTTGTTGGGGACAATTGGCTTACACGTTGTAAAATGCTTAGGGAGTGCTAGTTCACTGATAAGTGGTATAGAAATGTATTTGCAATTGCTATTTCTGTTTCTATGAAAACAGTCTGCAGTTGAATCAGGTCTTTGGTCCTGTATCATGCAGACACAGTGACATGAGTGCAAAGGGGAAATTGTGTAAATGGCTCATAGAGACATGCCCCTAGATTAGAGATTAGATAAACAAATGGGAAATGATTGATCCAGTCTTGGTTCTGAGTCTGGTGGAGATGTCCTGGAAAGACCCCCCTGATGTGTTGGGAGGGGCCTTCTGTTGTGCCGGCCATTTTGGAGGCCGACGCCATGATTGGTTGGGAGGGCGTGATTGGTTCGGCTCCCAACCAATTGGGGGGATCTCACAAGATCTGGATAGTCTCGCAAGATTTCGGGTGGGATTTGGGGTCTTATTTAACCCCCCTATGCCACGTGGAGGCAGCCATTTTATATTCAGCAGCCGAGAGAGAGCATCGGCTGCTGAGTGGGGGAGAGCCAGTGGGGCTTGGGCAGTGTGAGCCTGGTTTCCCGGTTTGTGAGGACGGTGCTAGTCCCTGCTTGGGGCTTTGGAACACTGGGGGGCTTGCTGTTTTGGGGAGGAATTTTTTCCTCTTCGGTTTGTGACCCATGGAGGGGGTTCTTGTCCCTGCTTGGGACGATTTGACTATCGGGGCTTGTTAAGTGGGGAAGGATTTTTGCCTCATTGGTCTGTGACTTGTGGAGGGTTTGTTGTCCTTGTTTGGGATGCTATAAACGTTTTTTTGTCCCTGCTTGGGGCTTGTTAATTTAAGGAGGAATCCTCATTGGTCTGTGACCTGTGGAGGGTTTGTTGTCTCTGCTTGGGACACTATCAATGGTTTTTGTCTGTGCTTGGGACACTGTAGCCACTGGGGCTTATTTGATTTAAAGGAGAATTTTTTCCTCATTCGTCTGTGACTTGTTTAAAGGATTCTAGTCCCTGCTTGGGATGCTATAACCCAGGGCTTGGTAATTCTAAAAAGGGAATATTGTCATCATGCCACATAGCAAGTCCCAATCCAAGTGGCATGCGGTGCCTGCTGGATCTGGCACCGGCCAGTCGGTGCCTAAGCATTCGGCCAAGGCCCAGGGTCGTGAGGATGAGAATGTTGCCCACCTGGCTCAGTTGGGACGTACAATGGCAGCATGTGTGGCTGTTTGTGAGCCACTAGCTCAGGGGGGGGGGTGCAGAGTGGTAATTCTGGAACCTCGGCCCTTCCAGCCTCAAGCGCGGGGTCCTCAAACGAAGAGCAAGTGGTGGGGCTACAAGCTACACAGGTGCAGGAGGTACCCTCACCTGGAATGATGGTGGGTGACACGTCACGTGGTCTAGTAGATGCTACAGCTATGGAAGGCGGGCAGCCAACTGTAGCTGATGTGATGGAGGTTATGAAAAAGATTCCAGGTTTGGTACAGCAGGGAACAGGGGCCTCTGCGTCTGTGCAGCCTACATTGGCTGATTTGTATAAGGTGGTACAGCAGGCGGTGGCTTCAGGCCAGGCCAGCAGGCTGGCTGCAGAAGCCCCAGAAGTACTGAGCAATGTGGTGGGAGGTGCTTCCTCTACCCTGCAGCATAACAGCCGAGCTCCGGTTGCATCACACTTAGTTGGAGGTGCTCAAGCATCAGTGGATATCCCGCACCAGCCGCGGGCTCATGTGCGTCTACTTTACCTATCTCCTTCGGGTCTTGGCCAGCAACAGTAAGGGCGCCTGGTGTTCAAGCTGGCCAGGGCAGTGAAGCTGAGTGTTCACCCTCAGTTTCACTGAGCACACCCTCAGCGGCGGCTGGGGTGATTCAGACTCAGCTAGCAAGGGTCCAGGTGGAGCAGCCCTTGGTGGGCAAGGTAGGTGTGACCAAAGGAGCTGCTACAGTAGGAGCCTTAGGTCAAGTGGGAGTGGAAAGAACAGCTGATTGCAACCCTTACGCGGGTATGTCCACTTCTTTAGGCTCCCATCTCCCACTCGCAATGAAGGAGTGGATTTGGAAGGGTGAGTTTATTGATCTTTTTTCTTTAACATTCCGTGACCCAGAACCAAGAATTATGGTGAAAGATGGAGTTGTATTTAGTCTACCTAAGGAATTTGAGGCCCACAAGCACCCGAAGTTACAGAGGAATTTCGTTAATTGGATAATAGGGTTTACAATTTATAGGGGTATCATTGAGGAGAAGGAGCCTTTAAGGTCTCTGTATTTATCTAAGTATCAGGAGATAATGATAAAGGCCTACACTAATTGTCACTTTAATTCGAGAGGGTCTGCTTAGCTTTAGTATGACAAGCAGTTTCGGATGCGTGCTGCTTTGGATCATTCCATTTCATGGTGGCAAGTACTAGTTGAGCTATGGGCGGACATGATGGTTGGTACCTCCCCTTCAAGCAGGTGTAACAATGGCTTCGTGCCTATGGCCACTCAGCCGAGAGGGCAGTATGTGAGGCCTGGCATGGGGAAAAGAGATTATCAGGAGTCTGTTGGGAGTTTTATGCAGGTAAGTGCAGACGACAGACCTGTAAGTTTGAACACTGCTGTAGCACCTGTGGAGGGAATCACCCCAGCACTTCCTGTTTCAAAGGTAAGCAGACCAGAGCTGGAGCTGCCCCCCAGGCAACCCCAGCTGGAGGAAAAAGCACCAATGCCCATTAAGTGGGATGTTTTAACTGCTTGGTTGGGGGTTTATCCTAAGCAGGATTCTGCCCAGTATTTACTTGATGGTTTTACACATGTTTTTCACATTCCATATTCTGGTTTGGCCCGTGGGGGTGGAGGTTATGCTCCGCTTTGCAGTTCATCTCAGACAGTCCTGGTTGTCTCCGGTTACCATTAGGGGAAGGTTGGCTGCATTGGCGTTTTACTCCTGAGCGGGGGGTTCCCGGATCCTATTGTAGATTTTAGGGTTCAGAGGTCATTGGAGGGATGGTCCAGGGAGCTCCCTGTGGCACGCGATACCTGCATACCGGTGATGGATGCAATCTTTATACAGATTTGGCATTCTCTCAAAGTGGTGTGCTCCTCGGCAGAGAAAGTTACCTTGTTTCAGGCTGCTTTTTTGTTGGCCTTTTTTGCTGCAACCAGAATTAGCGAGCTTGCCCCCAGTTCTCACTCTGATACATCAGGCAGGGCACTATTGTTATCTAATGTTCAAGTTTTGGAGCAGGGCCTGCATTTGTGTTTTAGGCATTCAAAGATGGACCAGTTGACTAGGGGTCAAACCATAATCTTGTCCAGGGCTCCCAAGGGCCAGATCTGCCCAGTATTGGCTTTGACAGATTACTTCAGACTGCGCCCAGCATCCCCTGATTATTTGTTTTTGCATGTCTCAGGACTTCCGTTGATGCAGTTTCAATTTCGAGTGGTGTTACGGGAGGCTCTGAAGCATGTGGGCTTACCAGCGGCCAAATTTTCTTCTCATTCATTTTAGATCGGAGCTGCGATGGCTGCAGCAGCTCACGGTCTAAGTGATGCTATGATCCAACATATTGGGTGATGGCACTCTGGAGCATTTAAATCTTACATTTGTCATTGCGATGCAAGTGCAATTGAAGCCATTGAGCATGTCTTCTTGTACTGTCAATTCTATAAAGATATCCGTCATCAGTTGATCACCTCCCCTTCTGGAAAAATACCCTGGTCACTCTGACGTCTTTTATATCCACAATCTTCTAAATAATCAGGTACCTGAGGTTGTATTTAAGGTAGCAAAGTTTTGCTATATTGTATGTAAACTCCGACCTCAAATGGTTAATGGGAAATAATGCAGGCAAGTTTGCAAGATAGAGGCAGATAGGAATGGAACCAAGGAAGTAATGGCGTCTGGCCCTGGGCATGTCTGAACTTCAACCTCTTGACACCAAAGACTGTGATTTTGCGATTTTAATGTCTCAGAATTTGGCTGGAAATAGCTGTTTTCTATCGTGGCTGTTTTTACAGCTTGTTTATGTTGGTCGTATATGGTTGTATATGAGGTACCAAAACCCTGCTATATTGTAGGTAAAATGCATTTTTATATGGTCATTGGGAAATAACAACGCCAATTCTGGAAAGACTAAGGGGGAAGTAATGGAATCATGGGAGAAATGGCATCTGGCGCTGGGCACGCCTGAACTTCTATTTTGAAGTGTCAAAAGCTTCTGCATTTGTGATTTTAATGTCGTATAACTTTGTATAGATATTCTTGAATTTTTATTGTGATTGTATTCACAATTTTGATTCTGCTGGTCAATGACCGAATAAAATTTTACTACTACTACTTACATTCACCTTTAGGCTGGTTAGATGTTGATTTCTAATCCCGGGGGGGGGGGGGGGAGCGATGTGATCGTGCCTTGATGTTCTAATTTGTGTTTTTCTGTTGAGCAGGTCAAGAACAGGGTGATGTCTGGATCGTCAGTCACAGCTTGGTCTTTTGGGCCGAATGGCACGCTATCCAGTCAGCCCAAGATCCAAACTTGGATCTAGAACGATTTGGGCGCATCCATTGGTTTGGGTGGAGAGGCATGCTACGGGGGGCCTTCTTCCATGAATCATTGAGTTGGCTGTTACCTTCCCACCTCTCTGGATACAACTCATTCACCTGGGAGATAATGATTTTGTCAAGATCACCAGATTGCAGTTAGTCCAAAGGATCATGGTGGACTTGCAGGAAGTATGACGACGGTTATGGGGACTGTTCTTTTATGGACCAAGCTCTTGCCTAATTTGGCCTGGTGCAAGGAAAGATTCTGCTATTAATGCGGCTCGTCACTGCGTGAATGGGATTGTTTTGAGGAGGTTGGAAGTTTTGGGGGCCTCATGTGTGGAGCATGACCGGATCAAGGTTGATTTGCCACATCTGTACAGGGGTGATGGGGTTCATCTCTCCCTGGTTGGCTGTGATGTATACTTGGATTCCATTGTCTCTCACATTAAATGGGTCCTTCTGGGGGGGGGGGGCAGAGGGGATGCCAAGCTAGGCTGGCCCCCTCCTGTGGTGGGGCAGGGGCCCATATAATTGGATATCTGAATTTTCAATATTTGTTCAGTCAAGAGGGATGAATGGTTTACATCATCAGCTTAAAAATCTCTTACATCATCAATCATAAAGATGACGTCAAAATTTGGATGGGGGGGATGATTTGATTATATGTTTAGCAACTTGTGTGAGACCCTTCTTGACATATGCTTTGTTGGAGGCATGACTTATCCCTGATGGTTTGACATGATTATGGTGAGGATTGCATCAGGAATTATGGCATGAGCACATACACATGTGTCAAGAAGGAAGTTATAATAAAGTTGTGGCCATTTTGTTATCCAAAAAACAGCATTCTGACTTCTTTGTGCCTTGTCACTCTAATTAGATTTCCCAGTCACATCTTCCAGTGTATGCTTGCTCCATGGCTTGCCTGGGAAACACTTTCATGTTGGCAGTTGTGTTTATTTTATAAAAATTGATTTCCATTTGGATGGTTGCTTATAACTCCTTTTAACTAATACTACACACAGAAACACCCACCCACATACACATACATTCATTTCCCCCAATATTCCCATCATGCCTAACTTCTCCAGCTTCATAATAAAACATTCCTTTTTCTGCTGAATATCACAAATTGGGACATCCACATTTTATCTTTCATTACAGTGAAAGGTTTGTGCTTAACCTCCCTTCCCTAAATTTAAGAATACTGTAGGCTTCATTTAGCAGTATCCTTTTCCTGAACAGTTGCTGTGTCAATTGCTTCTACCCAATTATGCACTGGAAGAAGGAATAATGACTATACTGCAAAAAAGAAAACAAAACAAAAATGCCTTTGGTATTTTGTTTTGCTTTGCTTTGTGAATATATGTTCTGTCTCTCATGAGCCTCAGATAACTGGGAAACAATGGAACTGTGAAACAGAAAATCCCAAGGATACAGCCAGCAGGCTTCATGGCAAAGATAGTAGAAAGGACACACATTATAGATACTACATTTTTAACACATTGACCCAATTCCCCATTTTCATGTTAACTTTAATTCTCTGTCACTTACACCCACTAAACAGTAGTATCATTCCACTGAAATCAATCTACTTTTCTCTAATTTGTGCTACTGGAATCAACATCTGGGATTTAATCATCTGCAGCTGTTGCTCAAGCAGGCAAATAAAGAGCCTACAATGGCTTTCCTTGACTACAAAAGGGCAGGAGGAACAATATACTAATCCTCTCTGGCTTCCTTAGGAGAGGCAGGAGGAGGCAATATTATTTCAATTACAAGGCAGCAATGTGAGCCTCCATACATTAAGGGATACATTTTGACAGGTGCAAAACCATAGTGAGAGAAGCAGTACCACATGATATTAGCATTTTTTGAGGGTTACTACACATGTAGGGTTTTTTAGGATCATACCTACATTCATTTATATTTTCATACAAATATAAGCCTCCATACATTTCATTAAAGGGATACATTCTGGCAGGAGCAAAATCATAGTGAGAGAAGCAGTAGCACATGATATCATTTTTGAGGGTTACTACACATGTAGGGTTTTCTAGGGGCATGCCCATATTCATTTATATATCAATTTACATGATTTATTTAGTAACTAATATCCTACTCTCTTTCACAAAGTGAATGTCATGTGGCTCATGTAATAAATCATATAATAAATCGAATATGAAACCTTGCATCCTGAGCTGGTGCTGGTTGCAATTCCAGATCTCCTCAAGATTTTGAGAAAACTGACATGCAGCATTGCTATGAGATAAACTTTACTGGTGGTAATGGTAGAAGGTCTGTAGTAGAGGAAGCATACCACTCCCTTAGATGATGGGATCCAACCTCCCTATACAGAAAATGATAAAAATGGGATCCTAAGTAACTAATTCTACCCATACTGTCCCATGGCTAGCACTCCACCTTCCCAGAACTAGCTAAGGTGGTTCTTGGACTGGGGTGAAAACTCTTGAGCGAGTCACTGGAAGATGAACTCTCAAGGTCCATATAGTACAGAAATAAACAAAAGAAATTGAATAGCTGTGAGAACTGTACAAGCAGATGAGTAAATGCAAACTTACTGCCCCTTTCCCTTTCCAGCCACCAGTCAATTTTCATCCTTGAACTACCAGGTTAAAGTTAAACTATTTAGAAGGTGGTGTTAGCTATATTTCAGAGGAAGGAATGAGCCAAACCACTTCTGAATATTCCTTGTGTAAGAAATCCCTATGAAACCCATGAGATTACCATAGGTCAACAGGCAACATAAAGGCACATAAACATTCTAAATGCAATACCAATGTTTCTATGCTACTGAACAAATCTGAACTTTTAGCCTTGATGCTGACTATGGACAATATCACACTACAAAGTTGTTGTTGTTGTGTGCCTTTAAGTTGTTTCTGATTTATGGCAACCCTAAGTCAAACCTATCCTGGAGTTTTCTTGGCAAAATTTGTTCAGAAGAGGTTTGCCATTGCCTTCCCCTGAGGCTGAGAGTATGTGACTTGACCAAGGTCACCCAGTGGGTTTCATGGATGAGCTGAGACTCAATTCCCTGTCTCCAGAGTTATAGTCCAACACTCAACATCATACTGGCTCTCAAGGTGAACCTATCCTGGGGTTTTTTTTTTGGCAAGATTTGCTCAGAGGTTTGCCCTTGTCTTTCCCTACAGTTGAGAGCATGTGACTTGCCCAAGTTCACCCACTGGGTTTCATGGCTGAGTGAGGAATTGATCCCTGATCTCCAGAGTCATAGTCCTACACTCAAACCACTACACCACATTATTCCACTTTAATTGCTATGGCTGCCTCCTGTGTAATCCTGGAAGCTGTAGTTTAGGGAAGAAAAATTAGAATTTTCAGCCAGGAAGCTCTTAGGCCTTACTAAATTATAACCCCCAGAAGCCATAGTAGTTAAAGTGGAATAATAGTGCATAACAGTGTAGTGTAATACTGACCAAAGACTCTAAAACACTAGTAAGAGGGGCTATGCTCACTACAACATATACATTATTGGTTCCCAAACTGTGATCCCTCTTATGTACCGTAGTTGGAATATAAATCCCAGAATCCCTAATCATTGGCTATGCTATTGCTTTCAGGAGACTCATAAATCAAACTGCTAATATTGCAACAACAGTCAGGGAATGGAAAGTATTCAATGAACGGGCACAGCATTCCCATGTGAGGTCAGGGATTTCTGCTGTCTTAGGGTATGGCAGGAGGCATTTTTTTTTGCTAAGGTCTTTTCCTCTTTAACATCCTCCTAAAGTAATGGGATGATGTTTTCTGTACCAGATCTAAGCTGATATGGCTACAGAATGTGGACCAGCATCCTCACAGGAGAACAGAGCAGCTCTGGACCCAGTGGAGTCAAAGCCAGATCCTTTGTTCGAGGTTTTGAAGCTTTATCCATGGTTGCGCCAAGAATAGCAGCTACAGTAACTTTTTTCTTGCACAGCTTTCCATGGGGGTAGCTGGGATTTCCATGGTGTGGAACATTTCCCCACAGCACAGTTCTCCTTTACCAGCAGATTTTTGCTACCCAATCTCCTCTGGCAAACATCACTAGATGATGATGATGATGATGATGATGATGATGATGATGATAGTATTTCGTATTCACCTCTCATTGGAGAGGTTAGATAGGTGAGGCCAGATCTGCAAATGTAAGAAACCAATTAATTAAAAGTTCTCAATGAGCCATATTTTGACCAGATGCCTGAATGACTCAAGTGTTCTTTTTTCTTTCATTTTTAAATAAGTGTTTTGGCTTGGCAAACCTACATGGGAGAAATGTTCCAAAGAGTGGGCTTTGAACTCATTCAGTTGTTTTCCCCCCAGATTCATTCAACTGTTCCTGATAAATAGATAAATTGTTAAAATGCTCAACTGAAATAGCAAATTAGTGAATGAAAAATGGAAATGGCAGGAGAAGAATGGAGACCATGGCATAAGAAGTCTGTTGCTGAAAGGAGGGGAGGGACAGGTGAGAATGAGTTTACATCTGAGGAAATGGAAAGACACTAAGAAAAGAAAAATACAGGTTGAAAGTTAAGAAAAATAACCAATCTGGTCTGTCAGAATATGATATAGTCTCCAGTGGCAGAAAAGTCGAATCTGTAGAACAATGCCTGGATATTGCATTGCTAAATGTGCTGTAGAAAATAACTCCAAACTGGCATAGGATTAGCTGAACTAATTGCCTTGATTCTAAGATAACATGCAACCCTCACATCATAACAGATGTCATCACCTTACAACTAAAATTCCCAGCAGAAGGCTAAGAGACACCATCTGTGACAGGAAATTTCATTTTTGAAAATTATGGGCATGAAAGGACTGGAGTATAATTTAGCCTGTTGGCTGGTTTTTTTTTAAATGTAAAGGTTGCTAAATAAAATTAAGCAATGTATGAAATTGAAATGATAGAGGAATAAACTTCTGACAGTTGATCTGAAATGCACTACTTGGGTTGATGGTTTTGACAGTCACCGTTTGACTGCCCCCTGTTCAAATTGTTCCATAATGGTATAAACTAAACTATTCTGCCATGCTTGATATTTGGGGCTCATTCTAACTATTCTGACCATAGTTTACATTGTGTGTTAAGTGGCTTCTTTCTCTACTGGGATCTATCTCAGCATTGGAAATGGCACGGAAAAAAGATGGGTTATTTAAAACCATGCTTTATGTTTCACTGGCAGGGAAATAAGCAATTTGAATTGTGAAGATTTATTAACAGAATTGTTATTCAGATTTCTAATACAAGCCATCACTTCACAATAAATAAAGCTCTCCATGTAAGTGCTCTTAATGTTTTACTAGACAAAATGGGTGATCAGAGAAAAAAATAGTATGTTGCTTTCTAGTCCTAAATATTAATACAATTATGTTATATTTGCCTGTGACACCAAAGCAATATCATATTTTATTAAGTCTGTGGAGCTGTACAATATTCTCTATATGGCTATATGAGATGGTGTAGCATGACTTAAAAAGTTATGATTGGACTGTTACACACAGCTTCCAATTCAATGATAATTTTTCAGATTTTACTTCTCACTGCTACCCCACTTCACTTGAGCATACTTTCACTTCAGAAGGCTGTGAGAAACTTTGAAGTGGAGATGTTCTGTATAACAGTTCCCCTAGCTATGCCTTACAAATAAATTCCAAAAATGAAGGCATCTCTCTTGATCCAGCTCTTTCTCGCTCTCATACATGTATAACACAGCTCACAACCATCTGTGGTTGCTATGAAAATCCACCTCACCCTCTCTCTGCTGAAAATTAACACTCAGCTCTGAGGACACAGAGAAATCTGATGGTGGTAGATGATGTCACTAGATTTCATTACTAATCAAAAACATTTTGATTAGGATCAAAAACACTTTGATCCTATGATCACTACATACCTTATCTATGTAATGTTCAGTTCTTTAGTATTTTGATGAGAGTTTTTACTCTTGGTCCACCCATCAGCTTTTATAAATGCACCCTACTGAGTTCACTGGGTGTTCCTTTGGTCCAGTGTTTTCAAACCTTTCCATGGCCATAGTTCACTGTATGCCAAACACCAAATCTATTATCCATTGCTGGTGCATCAAAAGAATCACAAGAGCCATCTAGTTCAACCCCCTGCGATGCAGAAATACTCAAATACAGCACTAGATGCTAATCCAATCTCTGTTTAAGGACATTCAAAGAAGGAGAGCTCAATGGCAACCAAACCTCATATGCTACAGTTTTTTTTTGTTTCTTTTTCTGTCTCTCCTCCCAAGAAAACCTCCTCATTGAAAAAAGCAACTCAGTACAAAATGAAAATCTTTACATTATTAACAAAAAGAATATTCCTATTGAAAGGCATAACCTACATAACTCAGAATGGATACATTCCACTAATTATTGCGAAAACAGTACAACAGATTAAGAATCAATACTTACATATAGAATAGTGCATATTGCTATTTTCTTGTTTTAGTATCCAGTTGTGAAAATAATTTTATATTTTCAGTATTATTCATAAAGAAATAAGATTAAAATATGTGCTTATAAGAATCACTTGTGTTGCACTTTTTAGGAAAAAAAATCTGTTAAAAAAAAGACATCCCTGTTTTCTTCTAATATTTAAGCAATTTAAAAGTGTTCCCTTAAGACTGAAGGTGTCTTGTAAGAGGTGCATTTCATCTCAAGGATGGAGAGAACTGTTATCAACAAAAGCAATGCATTTTTTAAGCAGAAACCAGACTTTTCTGAAGAATACTGATCCAAAGAAGGAGTTAATTGGTTTCATGGTAATTCCTCTTATCTTTGCCAACCATTAAAGAAGTCTGGATTGCACACAAATTCATTTTGGGTCCTCCCCCACCCCACTTTTTGGTAAAGCAGCAGAGTAGAATAATTTTATAACATGTAAAAAGACAAAACTGTTTAGCTGTCATAAAAAAATAGGGAAACAAACAAAAAATTGAAAAAAGAGTTTATAGTGAGCTTGGTAGCTTATTGGAAATACATACCCTTTCCATGGAAATTGTCTAGATACTGTCTGTTAATCTCATCAAAAATGGGGAGGACAAAGGCAACCAACCATTAGTGAATTTCTAGATGTTATTATGAAGATGACCCTGTAAGTGACAATAGCATTTTTTAAATCCCAAGCTTCATATTTTTTTTTCACTGTGAAAATTTATTTCCTATGAATTGTGGACACAAATGTGTATCCCACTTTCATGCATCTAGTAGTGCAAATAAGTATGACCATCCCTAAAGGTTTCTGACTGCACCCAAGGACAAAATCAAAGTCTCCTGTTCATGCCATTGAGCATAATACACACACACACATACAGCATTTTGAAAGCAACTGGGATTTTGTGACATTTTTTGAGCCAAGAACTGGATCACAAAATTCAGAACAATGCTCCACTTAGAAGATAATTGTGTTCTAAATCCCACATTAGTGCAGAAAATACAGAATAGGTCAGTTGACTTTAAAATGAATAGATTCAATTCTTATCCATTTCTTTCTAATATAGGAATTTCTGCATTTCCTAAAATATTTCCTAACGTATTTGCAACCTTCATTGTTTGTCTTATATGAGTCAGAATTGGGCCCATGTCCAGTTTCTTCTATCAAATCCATACACCAAAGGGAAAATTAACAGAGCCTAGAATGTATTAGGGATGTAAATCCATGCTTTTGCTCATACAGGTGAGAATGAGAAACCTCTTTCCTTAAATGAGACAGTGAGATTTTTTTGTTGGTCCCAGTTATATATGTAAAGCTATGTAAATTTCATTTCCACAAACAAGAACAAATTTTCTGTTAATATTACTTTCTGCACAGAAAATTCTGCTTTCTGTCCAAAAAAGCCCTATATGTTTAACTTCCAAACTGAAGATTCTCACTCATCATTAGGATTTTCTACGCCAACATTTTCCATCACACAAGAAACCCATGTTTGATCATTTAACAAAAATATAATTCCCTTCTTAGTGTCAATGAGCTTCCCCCTGCCATTTAGACAACAATTTTTGCCCAATATTCTGCAAATATTGCAGAAATTAGAGAAGCAGAGGATATTTTTAAAAAATTAAAAAAGGTTGAAAAACATGGTTTAAAGACCTTATAAAACTGCAAACCCTAGGATTCAATAGGCTGGAGGTTCATCACTTAAAGTGGTGTCAAACTGCACTTCCAAAAATAATATGCATTTGCTAGGAGAACTCTGACTCACACTCCGGAATTAAGAGTGCAACTGCACTTTAGAAATAAGGCACTTTGGCACCACTTTAACTGCCATGGCTCCATCCTACAGAATCCTAGGATTTGTAATTTTGTGAAATACCAGCAGAGAAGGCACTAAAAATACAAATCCAAGAATTCCATAGGATGGAGCTACAGCACTTAAAATGGTGTTGAACTGCATTATTTCTACAGAGTAAATGCCCCCCTAAGTGACATCTGAATATCTATACCTCCCATTAGTTATCAATGGAAGTAATAAAATTATATAATATAAATAAATGGCTAGAGGTTTTGTCCTCTTTGTCACAATTAGAGGTAGCCCATAAATTACTTATAAATGTAAGTGAATTTCCCTCCTGGCAGAATTGGAAGACTTTGCAAATTTAATAACCCCATAGGAAGAGATTTTGTCTTCTCAATTTAGACAAATAGGATTTTGGTGTTTTTTTTAAAAATCCAACAACAGCTGTTCTTGGAGGCTATCAACCCCCCAAACCCCCAATGTGTTTAGTTTGCCTTTGTTTCTTGTGGCCCTTTGCTGAGAAATCAGAGGTGGCTCTAAAGATGCATAAAGAAGCATAAATAATCATATTAACAATTTCATAAGGATAGAGGAAGTGGTTCATGTGGAAGTGCTAAAATGGAAGGGTGGGAAATAAAGGGTGATTTACTTTTCTTTCCCTCAGCCATACATCTGACAAAGTGGGCTGCCATCCACAAAAACCTGTGTCAAATAAGTCTTTAGGTGTCATGCTAGGCTCTCCATTGTTGGTTTTGAACTTGCCTCCCCAAGAAATGTGTACAAAATGCACTTGAGATAGGAGAGACCACCTAAGAGATAAATAAAATCTACTAGCCTGGCTTCCCTTCCATTTGGTGTACCTTTCAGTGCTGCCATTTATTACTTGTCAAATTAAAGGCAACTGTAGTGTCTGCTGGCTTGTGTAAAATCTAGAAATCAATTGCAAGTAGCGCTTTAGGCCTATTTAAGGGCCACAGAGTCACACCAGCATGCAAAATAATTAGATGCGTTTATCTTCAGAGAGAAAGCTGCTTAAATTGAGCTGCATTTCCTATTTCTAAGTCCATTTTGAGAAGTGATATTGAGTTGCCATATTATTCATGGGGCCAATTAAAATGCTTCTTTCATGATATTCATACAACCTGGATGAAAATTGTGTTAGATTCCCCCCCCCCCCCATCCCCATCTCCTGGCATCTATCTGGATTAGTAATTGTGGTTTGCTGACACTGACCTTCCATTTCATTTTGAATCTCAAATGTGTTAATTTATTTAAATTTGTACTCAACTCTTTAATTCTCAGCATGAGTTTTAAATAGGCAACTGTGGAAAATGAAGGACAAACATGTTTTCTCTAGCTCATGCCTTTACAATTCTGCAGTTGCAGGAGGAGGTTTAGTCTTTAAAAACTCAATATGTGAACAGGCAATTTGCAGTTAAAGCATTCTAAACATATATCACAACTATGATCTGTTGTCATTTTCAGTTGGCTGAGGTGTTGAGTGGAGGGGATTTCTTTTTCATAGAAACATACTGAGACTGCCTTAGGGCAGGCTACCATTAGGTAGAGTGAGTTTGCTGCCTCAGGCAGCACATTTTTGGTGGCACAAGAGGGCAACAAAATGTTAGTTATTTAATTTGTCATAGTATCTTTTGCTGCTATAGCTGAGGAGATGTGCTTGAGGGAGTTTCTGCTCCAGGTGGCAAAATAATTTGACTAGCTATGGAGACTATGCACCTTGACTTAAGGGGATGTCATTTTCAACTCTGCTTCAGGCACAAAAAGTTTGGGTCAGCCCTGTACTGCCATATAGCTAGTCACACCATTCTCAGTAGACAGCTATCTACAGCACACATTCCCATTTCTGCTAGCTGCAGTTCCACCTGTGACTCCTTCCTTTTAGTGGTACTGCACAAAACAACCCTGACAGGTGGCAATGTTGTGTAGTGTTACCTGCATCTGAGAAAAGTGTTACAATCAGTTGAGGCTGCACCCCACAGTGCATATCATTTAAAATGTAAGCCAAGATCCCAAATCACATTTTTAGCTACATAAACGTAGCTATGGATGACCTAAGGAATCATCTCCCACCTTGAACTCTAGGGAGCTGCTCAGAGTGACAGAGATTTGTGTTGGGCCAGATCATCCCGAAGTACCTCACTCAATTGCACTACAGATCTTCATCCCTTGGGGTGGTTCCCTAGAGTTTAAAGTGGGTTCTGGAGGCCTTTATTATCATGACAATAGTGCCATGAACAGCATAAATGAGTATGGTGGAGTAGCTAACATATCCATACCTTTAGGTTAGGAATCCATAACTGCAATGCAGGATGCCAGCATAATTATTTTTTCTTGTTAAACTTGAGTAATGTGAGCTGAACCAATTAGATACTGCCTTTAGAAGTACACTGCAAAGGAGAATACAGGTTTAACAAGTAAACCACTCTTTCACTGGGCTGGATATCTTATTGTCTGCAAGCCCACAAAAGCATAAGTGAATTGGTTCAGCCTGCTGCTGTTGAAGTTAGCAAAGAAAAATGCATAAAATTAATGAGGTC
This sequence comes from Phrynosoma blainvillii, assembly GCA_026167975.1. Lineage (NCBI taxonomy): Eukaryota > Metazoa > Chordata > Lepidosauria > Squamata > Phrynosomatidae > Phrynosoma > Phrynosoma blainvillii. The sequence goes on along the minus strand of JANUYF010000001.1, from coordinate 189,380,598 downwards.
ACAATAACAAATACAGTCAGCCTTTCATATCACCGGTTCTGTATCCATGAATTCAGCCATTCATGGCTTGACATATATATTCCAAAAAGCAAACCTTGATTTTTGCCATTTTATATAAGGGATGTCATTTTACTATGTCACTGTATATAATGGGACTTGAGCATCCAAAGATTTTGGTATCCAAGGGGGAGGGGTCCTGGAACCAAACCCCAGCAGATACCAAGGACCCACTGTATTTGTTCACTGATTACATTGTTGTCATGCCTTTCTCCACAAAATAAGATTCAGGATTGCAAACAGTAAAATGAATAAAACAGGTTCAAATTAAAAATGCAAATAGGTTAATTTAAACATTTAAAAAAATCTTTTAAAGCAGAATTAAAGGTGGAATCCACTCAGAGTAACCCTCTCTCTTTCACTGAAGTCCAGCTTAACTGCCAAAACCGTCTGTCTGTCAGAAAGGGAGTTCTAGAGCTTAGGGGCAGCCACCGAGGAGAACCCTTTTTAGTGTCCCCATCAAATATGTCTCTGAGGATGGCATGACTGAGATAGAGCCTTGAAGAACTTAAAGCCCAGGCAGACTCATATGGCACAATATGGTTATTTTGATAGCCTGAACTCAAAATGCATAAAAAGGTATATACATCATAACCACCACTTTGAACTGTACACAAAAAGTGCACAGGTGCATTGGTTAATGGCTACAGCACTTTGCTACATTGTGGGACAGGAGGTGGAGAAACAGGAGCTGCCATCTGCAGCTACAAAACAAAACAAGGCAGCAGGGAAGAACATCATTGGAAAACATGTGGCCATACCTCTGATCATTGGATGTTTCATAGTAATTCAGCAAACTTCTACTTTTTCATCCATCTACAACAGGCACAAAAACTCGATTTTATAAAATTCTTCAGCTTCCTTTATCTCTATATTCAGTCAATTGTCAAGTCATGTTGCTTCTCCCTTCACAAGAAGGGAAAAAAATAAGATGTCCTGTCTGCTCCTTTGGCAAAAACCTCAGATCACCATCTTAGGGGGGAAGCAGGCGGCCGGCACGGGGCCGCCCCAGGAAGCTGTGGATTGGGGCCAAGGCATCCGCATTCCTCGGCCCCGTGGCACAGCTTCACCGCCCCAGGAAGGAGCGCTAAAATAGCGCTCCTTCCACAAATCGCCGAAGGTGCGCCGCAAAAGGCTGCCGGAGTACCTTTGGTGCCTCTTCCGCCACAGCGTGTGTGGACTCTGCAGCGGATAGGCATCCTCGGAGCACCAGCTGTGCGGAGGGTCCGGCACTCTGACGATGTCTTTGGGAAGGGGTTGGGGTGCCCAGCGTGAGGCTGCCCCCCCCTTCCTTGCCCTGAAGACGGCGCTTTGCAAAGTGCTGTAGCCATTAACCAATGCACCTGTGCACTTTTTGTGTACAGTTCAAAGTGGTGGTTATGATGTATATACCTTTTTATGCATTTTGGGTTCAGGCTATCAAAATAACCATATTGTGCCATATGAGTCTGCCTGGGCTTTAAGTTCTTCAAGGCCCTATCTCAGTCATGCCATCCTCAGAGACATATTTGATGGGGACACTAAAAAGGGTTCTCCTCGGTGGCTGCCCCTAAGCTCTAGAACTCCCTTTCTGACAGACAGACATCTGCTTCCCCGTTAATTGTCTCGTACCCAGACTACTACAGTTTTCTCCTCTCTGGTTGTCTGTTATTTAACCTTTCCAGCAATTTGATATGCAAATCATGCAGTTTCTGATTACAAAACAGTCAGGCTTAAATCACTACATCAGCTTCCTTTCCATTTCTTGATACAGTTTGATTTTATCTTCAAAATCTTCCATTGTCTTTGTCCCTTTATTTCTATTGCTCTTATATCTGTGAACCTGATTCTCTCCTGCTCTTCCATTCTCAGCTGTCCAAAGGTCTCCTGTTCTGACAAAAGATGCCAGTCTTGCTTTTTTTTCTTCCTTGTTTTCATGGTATTGGCTTCAAGGACATCTGTGTGATACCATTTCCCTTCCTTATGATTTGACACTTTGTGTTTAAAACCTCTAGTTCTTCTCCTTTCCTACACATAAGTCAAAGTCTAAGCACTTGTAACTGAAACAATCATAATTTCTTTGCCTGTTCACCTCTGTTTCCACATCTTGGATTTTGCTTCTGTTATATTTTAAACTGGATTTTTCCCCAGGATGGGGAATTGTCCTCTAGGAATGTAATTCTCTGCTAAACTTGTTTCTGCAAGACAGAATTTTTTTTTGTCTTAACTGCAAAAACATCTTCAAAAATTTTGAAATCAGAGGTTTTGAATGCACAATCAAGATGCTATCATTTGGGATCCCCAGAAGACCCTCTGGGATGTTCTGGAGGGTGCCTATTTCAAAATGTAGCTGGACAATCCCTGGCCTGCCCCATTTCTCCAGTAATTACAGAGCTATATCAGGAGGATGGAGGCAGAGAAGACCATCTAGCTGTATTCTATGAGTCCTTCAGAATGATGATATAATCCTTGTATGTCTAGCTATCAGAATTTCCAGATTATCCTTGGCTGCCCCTCACCTCTCCTGGCTCCTAAAATATTCATGTAGTGGCTGAGAGGAGAGTGGAGGACATGAAAATGGTGAGTCTCCAGGGTCTGTGGTGAGTAGGAGTTGGGAGGCTCTGCCTGGCTCTTGTTTGGGCTAGGGCTTTGGCCAGGATTTCCCTCTTTGGAGTTTACTGACATACAAAAAAACCTCTTTTTGGGGAGGAAATATTATATACATATTCTTTCCATCCTTGCTGTTCTGCTGTACCATTTCAATCTTCATGCCTGCTGCTGGCAATCAATTGGTCAAACAGCCAATCATTGGTGGAAACTCAGGATATAAACCTGGGTTCTCCTTGTTTCCCGTAACTTCCCTTCCCTTGCATCAGTGGCACTGTGTGGTCCAAGTAAGTACCCATTGGGTTATTTTGTACATCAGCTTTATGGGAAGCATTAGGCAGAAGGATCCAGTGATCATCACTGTAACCTTACTGAGGCTCATGCTGAAGTCCTTGTTGAAGACCATTGCGGCCTAACAAACCCAGTCTTCTATCCATTAGGAAAAGGCCCAGTAAGACTAGTGGAACCCTTGGAAGATTCTAGAGCAAAGAGGTCTTGCAACAGTAGTGAGAAGAAATTTGTGTTTTCTCTGTCATGGGAAAAAAAAATACTCAAAGGGATGATGGAAGGGAAAATGGGAAGGGAAAACAAATGCACCTGACCTTTCCTCTCCTAATCCAGCCTTGGTGAGTGAACAGCCCAAATAGCTTGTACACATCTTTTTATAAACAATATGTAAAGCATTGTAGAGATATAAATATTTTGGAGGGAATAAGGATAATGTTTTGGTTGCCTCCTACTATGCTTTCAGCAGGGAGTAGGGTTTGTGACAATACAATATTCCATTGGCTCACTTCTGAGAAGTCAGAAATAGGATTCAGATAAATATCCAACAGTATGGAATGAAAACCCCAGCTGTTCTTGTGTGACCTAATGCAATCTTCCATTGTGCAAAATCCAGAAAATGCTAACAAGTCTTTTTCCTGTGTTGAGGATCAAATCTTTCAATGAATATCCACTTTCAGGAAGAAAATATGAAACTTCAACTGGAACATCTACCTCAATAGTTACTTTGAATCAAACATCTGACTTTTACATGGCTTTGATTTAGACCTGGAACACATCTTACCCCTGCAAATGGGATGATGTAGCCCAGTGGCAAGAATAATAAACTTTCTGACTCTTCAAAATATATGATCTTGTATACATGTCATAGGATAAACTATAACCCTACTACTATTGGCTTTTTCATTTTCTTTATATAATATACACAATACATTTTTCTGTATATTTAATACTTATAGAACAAAAGCAGTTATGCAATGAAATATGATATATTATTCAGAGCTCAGGCATTCCATTCTGTTCCACTTGCTATGAAAACCAAGGATGGGTGAAAATTTAGTTTGGCTTTTGGATATTAATTTTCTGAATTTTACAAGTTTTTTTTTTCCTTCTTCATAAATTTAATGGTAAGAACCTGAGATTTTGAAAAAAAATCAGATGTGAGAGAAAAAAATAAAACTGACAGATTTCACCCATGCTGGCAGAGAACAGATCCCCCACCTCCATGACAGACTCTCCCTTTTAAACAACTACATGGAATAACAACTACAGGTACACCACACAGGGTATACATGTACAAAAATGAATGAAAGGAAAAAAAAAATAGTGTTTTAAAAAAATATATGGATGTGAAACTGGAAGATTAGTCCATGCCCAGTAACATCCCTTTATTTAGAGTTGTCATGGATGGGTCTGATCTTGAAAGAGCTTCTCAATCTTTAGAAGTAATACAGTGGGTCCTCAGTATCCATGGGGAGCTGTTATGGAATCCCTCCTTGGATACTAAAATCCATGGATGTTCAAGTCCCATTATCCTTAATGGTGGCATGGCCACATGGCCGCATCACCATTAGTGAGAATGGGACTGGAGTCCCCCCCTCCTCCCTCCCTTTCCCTCTCCCTTGTTCCTTCCCTTCTCCCTCCTTCCTCCAAGGCTTCTGCCCTGGCTTAGCTTTGGGGATGGAGTCAGGCTAGGGCCAGGGCTGGGGCCAGGGCCTGAGTCTTGGAGCTCCCTCTGGGCTCTGAGACCCAAGCTTCAGCCCTGGTGCTGGCTCCATCCGGCCAACAAGGTTCCAAAGGAGCCAGGGCCAAGGCCAGGGCTTGGCTTTAAGGGCCCAGAGTCTCCATCCTGGGTGCTGGGCCTGGGGACAGGGCCTCTGAGACTCAGGTCCCAGGCCCAGCTCCAGCTCCAGCCCTGGCCCTGGCTGACTGGGTGGCAGACTCTGCCCCCAAAGCTAAGCCGGGGCAGAATCCTCAGAGGAAGTTAAGGAAGGAGGGAGAGGGGAAGGAGGGAGGGAGGGAGGGAGGGAGGGTGGGAGGAGGGCAAGGGACTTTTGTCACCAATGGTGGCATGGTTCAAATCCACAGATGGCAAATCTGCAGATAAGGAGGGTCCATTGTAATTACCAGCAGTGGTAAGATTCATGTGGCCTTCCAGATATTATCAGACTGGAACAACCAGAATTACTCACTTAGCTGAGCTGGCTCAGGCTGCTTGGATTTGGAGTCCCACAATATCTAGAATGCTGCATGAGTCCCATCTCTGGTCTACACAGTGCAGGTTATGGGTGCCACATATGACATTTTGATCATATGGCTTTTCATACAATACACATTCACAGGTTGTCCTTTCTTAACTCATGGGCCTGCCTGATTATAAACAGCCTACATAGATCTGCCAGGAAATAGTATTTCTACACAGAAATGGCTGTTTTCTCCACAGCAAATGTGTTTTTATGGGCAAACCAACCACATGCAAATTTTTCAAAGATTATGTCTCAATTTGTGAATTGACGTTGAAGAACTGTATGGTTTTGGGCAGTTTATCACAGTGGTAAGAAAATTGTTAAAATTACTTGTTGCTTCCTTTAAGAAGAAATTTAATGAAGAACTACATCCCTACTGCACACCTGAATTCCTGTTCCATACAGAATCTTCCAGAGCTGTAAACTGGAATTCATTTAACTGTAAAACATTTCCAAGCTTTAAACAGCTTTTTATTACTAATCTTCAGTCACAGATTAGAGATAAGGGCACAAGGATAACAATTTAATGAGTCATAGTACTCTATTTGTTATGCTAAACATTTTTTAAGAGTAGAATATGGTCCATGTTAATTCAAAAACAGATTATGAACTTGTTAAAAAAGTCCCAGTGAATTAACATATATAACACAATGCATAACATAATGCATTATTTTCAAACTCCTGATTAAATTCTTATCTTAAGTATACTTATTTGTTTTTTGCTTCTCCTTTCCAAAATACTTGATGAGCTGAAGACACAGCATTGCTACTATAAAGCACTCTTATCCTCTCATCACTTCCATGTTCTTCTTCATCAGGTTTTATACTACTTAGAAAATCTCACACTGTCTCAATGTGTTTGACCTATTGTGCTTTTGAAAATATTATTTTTTGTGTACTATGCCCTTAGTGCTGTTGGCTTGTATGCTAGAAGCAAAAGAAAAGAGGGAGCCATTGGTTGTTAGCACTGATTATAACAGCAGCTGTTTCACAGCATTTGCATTGAAAAAGAGGCTAACAGATAAATTGGCAAACCAATAGAATTGTAATACTATTAAAGTACTTTTGCTGAGAAATATTACTGACAGAAACATATGTGTTATGTCTACATTAATTTACATATCCTTAGGTTTAGCAGTGAGACATGATTCTGATACTTTTTGTTAATTCTTTATTTTATATGAGACTAAAAACACACAATTTATCACACCATAACTTTACATCTGAAGAAGGTGGATAAGCCAAATATCTCTTGCATTTGCCCCCATGTGGATTTTTTTAACTACCTATCACCACTCAGTTAGGGATTAATTACCACCAGACCATTAAAATGCCCTTCATGGTATTACACTGTGAAATAACTGGCCATTCAACAAATCATGGCCTTCTATTCACTTACAGTTTGCAAAACTGTCTGTAGTGTTATTAGGTCAATGCATAATAAGGAAGCATCAAGGCCTGAAATGTTTGCAGAATGTGGTGTGATAGTATTTGGTTCCCTTCCTGTCCCTTAATGGTGTGGTAAATTAAGGTTTTGCAACAGTGCTTCTCTGTTCCAGGCCTTTTGAATGTCTGTGTTACAGCTGGTTTCATCGTCTTTCACTGATACTCTCTTCCCACTCAAGGTCATAGGAAAAATTCTTCTGCTTTTGTCTGAAAGAGTCTGCATTTTGCTTCTTTGTAGGACAATCCCCAATTTGCTCCAAGCTCTTTCTTGCCTTCAGGCCATTTTATTCTTCAGTTCACCCCCAGGTTTATCCTAGTTCCTCAACCACCACCAAATGTTTATCTACAGTTGCTGAAGCTATCATCAGTTTTTCCTCCCAGCACTGTTTGCCTGCTTTTCTTATCTGACCAGCTAGTGTGTATGAAAGAGTGAAAATATGAGGGAGGGAATTATTTATCACAGTGACTTTGCCTGTCTTTAAATAACCAAGGTTAAAGAACAGAGGGACTTAGAAGAACAAGGTCCTCAGGGGGGAAAAACTTCTATGAACTTGAATAAAAAGCCCCTAAACTCAGACCTTTAATATTAATGGTCTACATATTTGGAATGAACCTGCCCACTGTTTAGATTCTTCCATCTCTTTCTGTAAGGACAAGATGGATGGAGAAAAGAAGAGAGGTTCTGGCCAATGGGAAGAAAAGGATGCCATCAGGGTGTTCAGAGTGTTTTAGTTCACTTATATGCGTATGGCAAGCCTCATTATATTTTCAAATGGTAAAGGGAAAATCCATGGTATTCATTGGCCCTGAAGCACAGTCCAACATAACATATTGCTACAATATACAGTGCCAGTGGCATTGCCTGGGGGCTATACTATTTGCCAATAAAAGCTGTGCTCCTAGGCACACATACTAGAAAATGACTCTATTGGAACTTAGTAAGACTTATTTTTAAGTAACATATTCATTTCTACACAGACATAACTCCCAGTTGTTCATTGTGGACACAAACATGCAATTTAATCAACCAAATATGGTAGCACAAGAACACCTTCCTCCATCCATCCTTCTGTACTACTGCTGCTACTGCTGTTGCTGCTATTAGTACTTTTTCACATTCCACACTTAGGGCCTTATCACACGGGGTCCCAAGCAGAAGATATCCAAAGGCAATCCAAAGCTAAAAAGGTTTTCCTTTCCTTGTGTCCACACAATATCCAAAGGCAATCCAAAGCTAAAACGTTTTCCTTTCCTTGTGTCCACACAATATCCAAAGGCAATCCAAAGCTAAAACGTTTTCCTTTCCTTGTGTCCACACAATATCCAAAGCTGAAACGTATTTCACCCACTTGATCCGAAGTCAAAGGGGATCTTTTGACATTCGGATTTTTGTGGATGTACCAAGCGAGGCGCGGGAGGGAGCCTCCGCCGCCGCCTCCTCCGTGGCCAGAGCCGCCTCCTCCCCTCTCTTCTTTTCCTCATTTTCTTTTCCCATCCCTCTTTCTCCTTCTCTCCTTCCTCTTCTTTCCCTCCTCCTTTCCCCATCCCTCATCCCTCTGCTTTCTCTCTCTCTTTCCTCTTCCTTCCTTCCTTCCTTCCTTCCTTCCTTCCTTCCTTCCTTCCTTCCTTTCCCCATCCCTCCTTCCTCTCCCCCTCCTTTCCCTCCTTCCTTCCCTCCCTCGGAGCTCACTGGAAGCCGGTTTCCATTTAGATTAAGGGAACCAAATTCCAGGGCAGAGGATCGAAATCTCTGGCAACAAAGGGAAATATCATATTGATCAGAGGCTCCGGAGATAAGAGACAAGTGTGTGTATCCATCAACGCTAAACTGCCTCCTGCCTCCCTTCGACGACGAGCCAGTCTTCCCTCCTCAGAGAGGCAGAGGCAGAGGCAGCCAGCCGACGGAGAAGGAGGAGAGAAGAGAAGAGAAAAAGGGGAGGAAGAGAGGGAGGAAAAAGGGCCAGGGACTGGCTCTCCTCTTCTCCGGATGCTGGCATCCAGGGAAATGCAGTTTCGGTAGTGAACTGCATTTACTCCTACTTCGGTAAGCTTTTGCTTACCTTTCGCTTCGTGGCCAGTGTTTGATAAGGTCCTTAAATAGTAAACACTGGGCCTTTGCAGACTGCCAGAAATAGTGCAAATTGAGTGCACTTTAACTGCCTTGACTCAGTGCTAAGGAATCATAGGAAGTGTAGTTTATTGTGGTACCAGAGCTCTCTGACAGAGAAGGCTCAATGTCTCAGAAAAAAAACACAATTCCCATGATTCCCTAGCACTGAGCCAGGGCAGTTAAAGTGGACTCAACTTGCACTATTTCTGGCAGTCTGCAAAGTAAGGTACTGAGCTGTCACTAAGCCTACAGTGAATTTATTCACACTTTCTCTGTTTCAACACCCCTCCCACCATATGGAATAGTTCAGGGATGGATAAAGTGTGGTTTGTGGACTGCACATAGTTGCCAAAACCGTTTTAATATGGTACCTCTTCCCTACTCTGCTTTGGTGGGAGGCTTAAAATTGCCAGTCCAAGATCACTTCAACTTTAATTCCATTTTTTAAAATAACCTTCTGAGCCTAAAACAGGTTCAAATGCCCATTCCATTATATGGAGGGTTATGGAATCATAATTGGCCATTTTTAGGCCCCTAATCCCTTGCTTTTGGAGAGTGGGGACTGGTTTGCATATAGCTGTATGAAAACCCAAGACATCACTGTAGAGCAGTGCTTAAATATTCCTGATGTTAAGGATCCAGTTGGTGCTTGGAATATTTGTGAATCCTTCCTAGCTTCAGCCAAATGTGAGTCCCAACTTAAATTTGTGGGCCTTATGGAGAAACTTTTTATAAAAGGTAACAAAAATTATAAGTACATACACATTATATATACAGAATTGTTAGATTATTAGTATGAAATAGTTTCTCTATTCAAAGATGGACAATTACCTTGTAATTGAGGCCTTACAGGAGCACAGGATATTGTTGCTAGCATAGTAACTGGGACTAAAACTGTTATAGTTGTTACCAAGGAAGCACTCTTGACCTTAGCTGGTTTATCTTGGAATAGGTGTTTATGTATTGGACAGGAAAATGAAATAGCAGCTTGTGTTAGACCAGTAAACAAACAGTCTGTTTGATTTGATTGGCATCTAAATATAGCTAATGGCTAACAACTAATAATGTATCAGAAGGTCATTGGTCCAAAGATCCTGGCTAGAGAGTATGAATGGACAGTCTGAACTGGTCCAAGTTAGTTGGAGCAGGATAATCCAAGTAGATGCAGAACCTCAACAGCATATCAGAAAGAAGATGAGGTGCATTTTTAGGAGAGGAAGGGGGACTACAGATGGGCGGCTCTGGGCTGCCCCAGGAAGCAGCGGATTGAGGCTGTGGCAACTCCACGCTGAGGCCCCAATCCTCCCTTTTGCCACCCAGAGTGTGGCAAAATGCCGCTTCTTTTAGGGGTGGCAAAAGGCCACTCTAAGAGCTGGCGCACAGCTCTTCAGCACCCTTTTTGGATCAGTGTGTTTGAACGCTGCACTGGAAGGACATCCTGACACTACACACTCTGTGTAATGGTGTGCGGCAGCAGGACGGCGTCAGCATAGAGTTGGGGCTACCGGTGTGCAGCTACCCCACCCCAACTCTGCCTCCAGGCCAGCCCTTTGGGCTGGTCTACAGAGGCCCAAAGACAGGAAGCAATTCTGAGGAAAAAATAGATCACTTCAATGCTGTCGGTGATGTTTGGTGACTCTTATGTCAATGGAGTAATAGTGTCAGGGCCATTTTGGGAGTAGGGTGCAGAACTTTGGATAAGTCATTTAAAGTTTAATCTAAAACCCAGAGCGCATTCATTTTTAGATACCATGGTTTGCCTGTTAGCATATCCTATACACCTCTTGCTGAATGTGGGTTTTCATATATTCATATTTGATAACCATCAACAGGCATGTTTTCAAGAGAGTATGATGAACTTTAGAAAACTGGGAAGGTTCACATGGGAAAGGCATGCTGGCCCAAGGACATGTTGAAGGCCTAGATAATGCTGATCACTCCATCCTCCCCCAGGATCTCTGCATAAGCAAGCCCATCGCAAAGCAGTAAAAGACCATACCTCCACCTGACCCCAGATTTTGTTCCTAGTCACCCTTCCTGTCCAACTATCTCAGGGTTATCCCAATTGTAATCACTGTTTTGTCCAGAAAACATGTAGGGGTAGCTGTGTTGGCCATTTAGCAAATTCAAACAAAAATCCATCAAACAGTGGAAGAGTCTTTGTTGAGATACAAATGGACTTTAAATTTCCTGGACTTTGAAAATCTCCCAGTTGCCACATGGCCAGAAGGAGGAGGGTCCTGCCTGCTAAAGATACCTTCCCCATACCATCTTAACTAAGGACAGAAAGAACAAAATACAGACATCTGACTAACATCTCCAATTTTCTTCTGTTTTGTTTGTAACACTTTGCCTGATGAAGAAGGCAGTGGAGCTTTGAAAGCTTGCAACAAGTATATTGTGCATTTCAGTTGGCCAATAAAGGTATCACTGTTTGGTGGATTTTTGTTTGAATGACCTTTGTTTCTGTTACCCTAGTATGGTTCTTAAGGTTGCATTGGTTTGTTATTTGCAGGCACATTTGCACATTCCTAAATAAAACTATCTTAAAGCCTTATGGCATTATTAAACAAACCACGTTTTTTTTTCTTCTTACTCTACATGTCATCATTCTCTTTCATTCTCTTCTGGTTATAAAATCATGGTAGAGGGTCATAGAAGTGCCCCATTTGCCAAGCTGAAATAATCCATTTGGCAAAAATGATACTTTTACAATGTCCTTCCATGCTTTCACAAGCTGAAGAGAATGTGAGTCATGTGGAAGGAGAAAAAAAAGTCTTTTTGTTTGCCTGCTGCATTTGTTTAACAATGCCATAAGGCTCTTATTCATTGAAACGGAAGTCTATCTGTAGTTAGCCCTTATATACAAAGGTGGAAAGATCCCCTTACTTAGCTCTCATAAGCCTCCTTTTCATCTAATAATTCCCCCCCCCCAATACACCAAGGAGATGCTGACTCTGTTGGCGGGGACCCCAAGCCCCACCCTTTATGGTACCACATTGTGTTCTCCTTCACTGTAATTTATGTGGAGTTTTTGTTAATAATGGTACAATTTCTGTTTCATTGCCATTTCACTAACATTTGGTAGCTTAAAGCAGCTTCATTTATATACCGCTTCATACCACGCTATGGGGTGTCTAAACGGTTTACAACTGTGAGCTGATTGCCCCCCAACAAGCTGGGTACTCATTTTAGCGACCTCGGAAGGATGCAGGCCTGAGTCGAGCCTCAGCCCTGGCTACTATTGAACTCGCAACCTTGTGGTTTATGAGTGAGTGGCTGCAGTACAGGCATTTAACCACTACGCCACCACGTCTGATTTCAAACAGCTTACATATTTTTCTCTGTAGTGCTATTCATTCATATGCCACTTTAGACAGTGACATATCACTTTACAGAGTGGCATTTACTCTATGTGGAAAGCAATACTGAAATGATTAGAACAGTATTGTCTCAGGCCTTTATATGGAAATATCTAGCATTTCTAGAGTGCTAAAAGTACTTCATTTTAAAATGCTACAGTCCTTACAACAACTTTGTAATTTTTTGTATTTACTAACTGTATTGGTATCCCAATACTAAAGATGTGGGCTGCAATTAGGAGAATGATTTACCTAATACCTCCTTGTGAGTTAATTGTAGAGGTGAGAGTCACACTGAAAGCTTCCTGATTCATAAATAAGTTTCCTGGCCTCTATGTCACAGTGGCTCTGTTTATAACTATCATGAAAGAAGACATAACTAAAATCAAAATTAACTACAGCTAAGTACTCAGTCTACATAGTTCTAGCTGTTACATGACTATAAGAAGCTCCTTCATATTCAGTCTGATTGTCCTTCTGCCCCAGTTTTGTGTACTCTGACTCGCAGATGTTCTCCAAACAGAGATATTTCCCATCTCTGTTAAACCTGGAGATGCAGGGATTGAACCTGGCACCTTCTTCATGCAAAGCAGATGATCTATCTCTGAGCTACTGAATAGTTCAAATTCCCAGGCTGATGATGGTTGTGAGAATCAATAGTTACTTTCAGTTTTTAAGTTGAAATTATTGGATTTACCCTATCATTCTATGTCATGAACACCTTTTAGATTCTCTCTCTCTCACTGTTTTACTGGTGCACATGTCAGGATCTCTTTTGATACCATGTTCACGTTAGATCTCTGGGTACATGCTTGAGTTAAAGGCTGTCTGTTCAAACACTTCACATTAACAAATGAAATCTCTGTAAACCTTATTGTCAGTTCTTCAGAGACTGGCACAAATAACATTTATTTGATGTTAGCACAGAAAAGCTTTCATGTGTTTACGTTTGAACCCATCGTTGGAATAGAAAGGAAGACATGAAGGATATGAGCCCTCTGACTTTTCACAGTACTTTCTGATCTCTGCAGCCTTTTGTTCTATCACTATTCTACAGAACATGTATTATGTAGAACCCACAGTATAGTTAAGTATCCATTGCTCTTTTATGGACTTTCCCCCCATTTTCTAAAGGTTATCTTCCTCCTGAATGTATTTGATTCCAATTAAAACTTCTAGGCTACTTGAAATCATTTGGGAGGAAGATCTGCTGAAACACCCTCCCATTCACTGAAAGGAATCTGCTGAAAAGAACTGAAGAAAGCACAGAAGTGAGAATTAATTCATTATTTGGACAGAACCCAGATTTGCCTGATGAAATATTGGGGTCCCTATAGGACACAAAAAATTAGAGCATGGACTATTTGTAACTAGGGTTGGGGGAAAAACATTTTGTTGGGTCTGATATTTTTGATCTTCATTTTGTACCTCCTAAAATGAAGCTAGGGTTGCCTCAAAAATCTGCATATATGGCAGGCTTGCATTTTGTGCATTTTGAAGAAAAACATATATAATAAGTACAAAACATGCACACATTTTTTAAAATGTGAAAAGATGAAAAGACATCCAGGAACTTGAAAAATTGGCACACATGTTTCAATCAGTGGGGGGAAAATATGCAAAATAAATAGAAATGTTTTAAAAATGTGTGTGTGTGTGTGTCTGCGTGTGTATGTGTATGCATGCAGATGCGTGTCAAGAGTATACATGTGAGTTAACTTGGGAAAAGAAAAACAAATATTTGTACCGCAGCATGAATGAGGTAGGCTATATTTCAGAGGAAAGAACAGACAAAATCATCTCTGAGTATTCCTTGCCTAAGAAAACCCTATGAAATTCATGTGGTCACTGTAAGGCAACAGGCAACTTTTGGAAACACACACACACAAACATGAATAAGGGATGGGATTGAAATTCAAATGGGATTCAGAGAAATTCAATAAAATTTAGCTCTCTTCTCTGTTGAGGATGAGATTGCCTATTCACCTATCATCAACACTTTTGTCATCTTTTAACTGTTAAAGGAGAAATACTGACCCAGATGGAGAATGCCCACAGACTGTGGAAGATCTCCAGACTTGTCCTCCACCTGCAGGAGTGCAATGAAACTGGGGTCAGAGGAGAACATACTAAGGCCATGATGGTGAATCTATGACACTCATACCAGAGATGGCATGCAAAGCCAATTTCCCCAGCACACGGAGGGTGGGGAGGAGGAGAAAGAGGTGTGCCCCTGTTCCTCCTCCTTCCAGACCCTCCCCAGCCTTCAGCTGTCTCTCTGGAGGCAGCTGAAGGCTGGGGATAGTGCAATGGGAAGAAAAGGTGTATGCCTGTTCTTCCTCCTTCCAGACCTTCCCTGGCCTTCAGATGCCTTTCTGGAGGCAGCTGAAGGCAGGGAACGACATGCAGGAAAGAAGAGACATACACCTGCTCCTCTTCTTCCTTCCTTGCCCCCCCCCCGATCTTCATCTGCCTCTGGAGAGGCATCTGAGGGCCTGGGAGGGTGGGGGGGAAGAAGTCCCACCCCAGAAGTTATCATCCTGGCGGATGAAAGCCCTGCCCTCAGCATCTGGTAACACCCAGTGCCGGAAGGCCTTTTAATTTGGGTACTCCACCTCTAAAAAGCTCACCATCACTGTACTAAGACATTACCTGCCTCATATTTTGATTTTGGTTGTTGTTAACTGCCCTTGAGTAAATCTTGACTCATGATGACCCTATTGATAAGACATCTTCAAGACCCTCTGTCCTCCACTGCTCTGCTTAATTCCTGCAAACCCATACCCATGACCTCCTTAATAGAGTCCATCCATCTGGCATGTAGCCTTCCTCTCTTCCTACTTCCCTCCACCTTCCCCAGCATTATTGTCTTGATGTGTCCGAAGTATGACAGCCTCAGTTTGGTTATCTTGGCTTCCAGGGAGGTTTCTGGTTTGATCTGCTCTAGGACCCATTTGTTTATCCTTTTGGCTGTCCATGGAATTCTCAGCACTCTTCTCCAGCACCACATCTGAAATGCATTGATTTTATTCCTACCATCTTTCTTAACTGTCGAGCTCTCACATCTATAAATGGTAATAAGGAATACAATGGCTTGTATAAGTCTAACTTTTGTGCTGAGTTGTATATCTTTGCATTTTAGAATATTTTCTAGTTCTTTCATAGCCACCCTCCCCATTCTTAATCTTCTTCTGATTTCCTGACTGCAGTCCCCATTTCTATCAGTGTTCCCAGGTATGGGAATTCTTTTACTATTTCTATTTCTTTGTTGACAAAGCACATAAATATAGTCACTAATGTATGCATCCGAAGCCTATTACATCAAAAAATTTGTCAAATGTTTTAAAATTTTCAGTCATTAGCTTATAGGCAAGTGGTATTACTGTAAATATGCCATAGTTACTGGGGCAATCCATTCTTACCATCCTCTAAAGGAGTTCACCTACCAATGGCACTACCTTTCCATAGTGGTGGGACTGCATGCTCCTATGAGGCAAGAGACTATGTTGATAGTAGCAGTGCTGCTGGTAGGGTCTCCCATGTCAGACAGACTTTTGCTGAGCAGCTGCCATACAGCTATTGGGAAGTACCAGGAATGGGAGGAATGGCACTGGCAGAGGATGTCTCAGAGATAACTTTAGTGGCTCCAAAGCTAACACTTGTTAGAACTGCACAGATGGAATCATTGGTAAAATACTATTTGAAAATATTTTATTACAAAAAAACCTATGGTGATACCCAATATGAAACAAGAGATAATGTGAGACGATGAAACTTAATCTTAATCTAAATGAATCTTAATCTAAATGAATATAAGTCTCCAGGACCAGATGAATTACATCCAAGTGTACTAAAAGAAATGGCAAATGTAATATCGGAATCATTGGCAATAATCTTTGAGAACTCCTGGAGAACAGGAGAAGTCCCAGCAGACTGGAGGAGGGCAAATGTTGTCCCCATCTTCAAAAAGGGAAAAAAAGAGGATCCCAACAATTATCGTTCAGTTAGTCTGACATCAATACCGGGAAAGATTCTGGAGCAGATCATTAAACAGAGAGTCTGTGAACATTTAGAAGGGAATGTCATAATCACTAAAAGTCAACATGGGTTTCAGAGAAACATGTCATGCCAGACAAATTTGATCTCTTTTTTTGATAAAATTACCAGCTTGGTAGATGAAGGGAATGCTGTAGATATAGTATATCTTGATTTCAGTAAGGCCTTTGACAAGGTTCCCCATGACATTCTTGCAAACAAGCTGGTAAAATGTGAGGCTAGACCGGGGTAGGCAACCTTTCCCCTTTAAGGGCTGAGGGACTTCAGCTCCCAGAAGCCTCAGCCATGTTGGCCAATAGTCCCAGGTTGGCCAATAGCTCCTGGGATTCTGGGAGCTGAAGTCTCTCGGCCCTTAAATGGGAAAGGTTGCCTACCCCTGGGCTAGACAAAGTAACTGTTACATGGATTTGTAATTGGTTGACTGGCTGAACACAAAGGGTGCTCAACAATGGCTCCTTTTCAACCTGGAAAGAAGTGACCAGTGGGGTGCCACAGGGCTCTGTCCTGGGCCCAGTGCTATTCAACATCTTTATCAATGACTTGGATGATGGTATTGGGGGGTATAGTTATCAAATTTGCAGACAACACCAAATTGGGAGGAGTAGCTAATACCCCAGAGGACAGGATCAAAATTCAAAATGACTTGAACAGACTAGAAAGCTGGGCCAAAGCTAACAAAATGAAATTCAACACAGAGAAATGTAAAGTACTGCACTTAGGGTGGAAAAACGAAAAGCACAGATATACAATGTGGGACACCTGGCTGAACAAGACTACGTGTGAAAGAGATCTAGGAGTCCAGGTGGACCACAAGTTGAACATGAGTCAACAGTGTGATGCAGCAGCTAAAAAGGCCAATGCAATTTTAGGTTGCATCAATAGTAGTATAGTGTCTTGATCAAGAGAAGTAATAGTGCCACTCTATTCTGCTTTGGTCAGGCCTCACCTGGAATACTATGTCCAGTTCTGGGCACCACAATTCAAAAAGGATGTGGGGAAACTGGAGCATGTCCAAAAGAGGGCAACTAAAATGGTGAAGGGTCTGGAAACCAAGTCCTATGAGGAACGACTTAGGGAGCTGGGGATGTTTAGCCTGGAGAAGAGAAGGTTAAGAGGTGATATGATAGCAGTGTTTAAATATTTGAAGGGATGTCATATTGAGGAGGGAACAAGCTTGTTTTCTGCTACTCCAGAGACTAGGACCTGAAACAATGGGTGCAAGCTCCAGGAAAAGAGATTCCACCTCAACATTAGGAAGAACTTCCTGACAGTAAGGGCTGTTCGACAGTGAAACACACTCCCTTGGAGTGTGGTGGAGTCTCCTTCCTTGGAGGTCTTTAAGCAGAGGCTGGATGGCCATCTGTCAAGGATGCTTTGATTGGGAGTTCCTGCATGGCAGGAGGTTGGACTGGATGGCCCTTGTAGTCTCTTCCAACTCTATGATTCTATGATTCTATGAACTTCCTGGTCAGATTGAACTCAAAAAGCTATTGGGGTAAATCAGAGAAAAACTAGAAGTAGTGTTGTGGCTAATTACACAGCTGGAAGAGTCGCCGAAGGTGAAAATCTAATGGAAACTCGGTCCCCGGTGTTTGCACAATACCTGGGCAAACCGAAACACCCCTTTGAACTGGAAATCGATAAGATTTTCAGATTAAACTCGAAAATAGCAACACAGAGAAAGGTGCCGAGGGATATTGTCGTGAACTTTGTGAGGAGGCATGTAAGGGACCAAATCTTAAGCTTACAGAACGAAACCTCATTAACTGTTAATGATATAGTGGTAAAAATCTATAAAGATGTGGCCCCAAATGTGATTAGAAAGAGACCAGCTTACTCTTTTCTTATGAGCCATCTGCAAAAGTTCCAAATATCGTATAGATGGCTGATCCCAGAAGGCCTGCCTTTTTGGTTTAGAAGGACTAAAATTAACTTAACTTAAGCTTGTGAATTCTGGAGGAAATACAGAGATGACTTCAAAGTAGATGCTCAATTTGAGAGCAAAAAATGTGCGAGAGAGGAAGGAAAGACTGAAGACTTGAAAAAACAGGGAAAGAAGGATAGAAGAAGAGAAGATAGAACAGAATTAGAGAATGGGGGAGCCAGACCAAAAAGAAAGGTGATGGAGGTAGAGAAAACAATAAAAGATAAAGCAGTAATAGTAAGAAATGATGATTCAAAATGAGCCCAAGAGGGGGAATATAAGAGCAAAGAGAGTGGTCATGAAGGAGAGGCCCAAGGTGTACAAGAGGAACAGCAGGCAGAGACAGAAGAAGAGACAGATGAGGAATCAGAAGATTTAGATAGTCAAACATATGAAAATGATGCTCCTACCGTTGAATATGGTTAGTACATACAAGTTTATTTCTTGGAATGTGAAGGGCCTGAATGGTCCAGTTAAAAGAAAGAAGATATTTTGTTACCTGAGAAAACTGCGTTGTGAAGTGATATGCTTGCAGGAAACAAAAATTAGGAGTGAAGATGCAATTTACTTAAAAAATGCAAAATTAGGCAAGGAATTTATTGCAGCCTCTGATAAAAGGAAAAAAGGGGTGGTTTTGTACGTCAGACAAGAATATGAACCAAGAGAAATATTGAAAGACCCAAAAGGACATTATATTGGGATAGTGATGAGATGGGAAGGTAAGAAACTCATAGCCATAGGGGTGTATGCACCGAATGTTAATAAAGCAAAGTTTTACATGGAGTTATTGAATAGATTGGTTGAATTAAGCATTGATACTTTGATGATTATGGGGGATTTCAATGGGGTCCTAGACCCGCGAATAGATAGACGTTCTATGAGACCTATTAATTTAAACCAGGGAAAACTTCCTAAAGAGTTTTTTTTTAATAATAGACCATTATGATTTAGTAGATGTTTGGCAGGCTAAACACAATTCTTGCAAAGATTTTACATTCTATTTAGATAGGCACAAATCTTGGGCAAGGTTAGACATGTTTTTGGTCACTAAAAATATCAACCTGAAAATAACTAAACTGGAGACATTATCTAAAATATGGTCCGATCATTGTGCTGTTACTTTGGAAATAAGAGAGAGGCCAAAAAATCCAAGCTGGAAACTGAATGAGTTGTTACTGAAAAATGCAGACATAACTAAAGAAGCCAAAAAATATCTGGAAAACTATTTTTTAAAGAAAATAATCACCCAGAGATAGCAATGAGTACTATCTGGGACGCCTCTAAGGCTGTGATTAGAGGGGTTTTTTTTACAAAAAGGATTTGAATGGAAAAAAATAGAGAGTTAAAATTTAACAGAATACAAACACAATTAAAGATTAAAGATAGGCTATTTAAAAAAAGATCTGCTAAATATCTCACTAGCCAATCAGATTAAAGGTTTAGAAGTATAAATGTCGCTAGCAATGTCAGAAGAAATAGCTAAAAACATACACTAAACAAAGGCTTTTTGAAGGATTAAATAAACCTGGAAAGATGTTAGCTTATCAATTGAGACAACAAAAAACCAAAAGCATTATACATCAATTAAAAAATGAGGATAAGTTAGTTACAGATCAAATGGGGTTGAAGCAGGTTGTCTGGAATTTTTATAGCAAACTCTATAAAGGAGAGAAGGTAAATAAAAACAATTTGAATTTTTTTTTTGAGAAGTGTAATATTAAAACTTTCACGGAAGAGCAAAGAAAGGCCTTAAACAAAAACATTACGTTAGAAGAAATTTCAAAAGCAATCCAAAAGAGCAAGGCCAGTAAAGCAGCAGGGCCAGATGGCTTTCCCACCGAATATTATAAAGTATTTAAAGACCAATTAATTTCCCCTATGTCTAGCACATTTAATAACATAGGTTGTGATGGAGGCCCGAAGACGTGGAGAGAGGCAAACATTAGTCTCATAACCAAAGAAGGCACCGACAGATTAGAGGTTAAAAATTATCAACACATTTCTTTATTAAACGGGGATTACAAAATATTCACTATGGTTCTAGCTTGTCAATTGAAAGAAATATTAGTTGAATGGATATCCCCAGATCAAAATGTTTTTTTGCCAGGAAGGAATGTCAAGGATAATGTAAGGCACATCTTAAATTTGATACAATGTCATGAAAAGGATATCAATCGAAAGCTGGTTTTGATATTCATTGATTTCAAAAAAGCTTTTGATAATGTGAGATGGGAATTTCTGTCAGAATGTTTAAATAAAGTGAAAGTGGGAAGTAAATTTATTAGATGGATTGAGACAATTTATAAAGATCAACATGCCAGCGTGATTGTAAACTCAGAAAAGACTAAGCCCTTTAGAGTTCAGAAGGGAACTAGGCAGGGATGCTCTCTCTCCCCATTGCTATTCTTGATGGTTCTGGAGATTTTGAATAATAACATTAGACAAAATAAAGGCATAGAAGGCATGAAAATTAAAGGTATGAAGATGAAGTTAAAAGCCTGTGTGGACGATTTGGTTTTAACATTATCTAACCCCGGATGTATGGCAGAAGTTATGAAAGAACTAGAGAGATTTGAGAATGTCGCAGGATTAAAGATTAATAAGACCAAAACAGCCATATTAACAATGTATCTTTCTGAAGGTGAAAAGTTAGAAATTGCAGAGAAAACAGGATTTCAAATCAAAAAAGAAGTCCAGTATTTGGGAATATCTATTACAACTAAGAATGTTAATTTATTCAGAAACAACTACAAGAAAAAATGGCAGGAAATAAGGAAAGAATTGGATAAATGGGGCAAATTAAATCTTTCATGGCTGGGGAAAATTTCAGCTATTAAAATGAACATCCTCCCCAAAATACTCTTTCTTTTTCAAAATTTGCCCATTATTAGAAATGATGTTCCATTCAAGACATGGCATCGAGATCTTTCTAAGTTCCTTTGGGGATGAAAGAAACTGAGAGTTAGATTCAAGACACGACAAGATAAGGTGGAGAGAGGTGGTCTGGCTCTACCAAATTTAAAAATTGTTGTTTTGTATGGCTCTCAGATTGGTTCTTTTTGGAGAATAAAGAAATATTATCCTTAGAGGGTGTAGATCTCAGATATGGACTTCATGCTTATGTATTTTATGAAAAAGCAAAAGTCCATAAGGACTTTGAGAATCATTATATCCGTAAATCTCTATTGAGGGTATGGAATAAATATAAAAGGGTTTTATGTAAAAAGATCCCCTTATGGGCATCTCCAAATGAAGCTTTTTTTTTTTTTTTGATAGGAGAGATTGGATAAAGAAAGATGGGTGACATATGAAGAGTTAATCAAAACTGGAAAGGATATGAACAAAGTAGAATTTAAAACAAGAGAAGATTTAGTAGCAGAACGATATGAATGTGGCTGGTTCTTATATAGACAGCTAAGAGAAAGGTTTTTAAAGGATAGGAAGGAGAAGGGTATTGGCCAGTCTGAAAATGAATTTGAAGATATCTTAAATAGAGAGAAACAACTGAAGATAGCTCATTTCTATGACTTGCTATTAAAGTTGGATCAAGAAAGTGAAACTATTAAAGAATATATGGTCAAATGGGCTATCGATTTAAAACAAAACATACCATTAGAACAATGGGAAAAAACCTGGTCACACAGAATTAAATATTCTCTTAGTTGTTCTTTAAGGGAAAACATACTTAAGATGTGCCACTGTTGGTATTTGACACCTGTAAGATTAGCGAGGATGCAGAAAGATATTAGTAAGAAATGTTGGAAGTGCCAAAAAATACCAGGCATGTTGATACATATGTGGTGGCACTGTAAGTTTGCCAGAAAGTTTTGGAATAATATACATAAGCAAGTTACACAAATTGTACCTTGTAGAATAAATAAAGATCCTAAATTCTATTTGTTGTGTATGGTAGAGGACGAAAAGGTAGAGAAAGAATATGGTAAGATGCTGTTTTATATGACAACTACAGCTAGGCTGGCATGGGCTGCCAAATGGAGAAATAATACATTGCCAGAAATAAAAGATTGGCTGTATAAACTGATGGAATGTATGACAGCAGATAAACTGACTTTACTTCTAAGAGGGAAGACATGGGAAAAATACAGTAAGGCTTGGGAGCCATTGATGAATTATTTAAAGCAAAGCAAATATTGCGATTTGGTACAGAATTTTTGAAATGATCTTTTCATTGTTTCTTCTTTTTATTATTGTTCGCCAATAAGAAGAAAGATTAAGATTTTTTTTTTTTTAGTATGGTTAGTACAATGTATAGGCACCTTTAGCATTGAGAGTAAGTGGATGAAGTAATTATGTTGAGTCAGTGTAAAAGAATGGGGAATTGTTCTCCCAAAGAACCTGCGTTGGAGGATGGGTTTGAAAGTATTATTGCAGTGCCTTAGCTGAAGCTCTGGAATTTCTGTGTATTTGTATATACAGTCCTTGTCTTGTTCTGTTTGAATTGGGGGGGGGGGGGTTAGGCTGGGGGGGAGGGGATTAGTAGGGTATTGATGTTAATGTGTTTATGTTTTGTTGATCTTTCTTTGTGGTATTATATTGTATCATATTTTGTATTCTAATTGGTGTTATTTAAAATAAAAAAAAGTATTGCTCATTTACATGATTGACTTTATATTGGGGATGCCAAAAAAAAATTGTGTATCAGCAAGAGCTGGTTTATCTTGATAAAAACCATGACCAAAAATCCAGTTTTGAGGTCATGAGAACTTGGCTTTTTTTTTTTTTTTTTTTTTTTTTTGCAGTACAGTTATAGACCTTTGGTTTCTCTTGGCATCACTGTAACCACCTTCTAGATCTTTATTGCTTTAACCCATTCAATGGAACAGGGTGTTTCCTATCTTGGTCCTGGTTTTTTGGAATCCTTCAAGATTGCCATATCTTCTGAGCACCAGATCCCAGAGGCACTTGGTGAGGCAGAGGGTACTCTGGAGGAGAGCCAGGTTCTGCTAAATGCCACTGAGTGGAATTTAGTGCATGTGAGAATAGATAGAGTCTGTTAGACTCCATGCCAGGTTTTGTGCCAGGTGGAAAATGATTCTGATTCCTTCGTTTCTGCTGTCTTATCCAATATTTTATTCCTTTTTATTTTATTCCTTTGTCTCATAGACTATTAGAAATGGAACAGTGTAGCCTGACAACCCTAAAAAAACAAAGCAAAACAACAAACACCAGTGTTGAACGTTGGAAACCTTCTCGAGAAAAGAAAAAACAACAACACCTATTTTATTTGAGAAGTCTGTAATATATAATTTATTTATGAGGCTAAAAGTGTTTATTTTATATGTTTCTGTCTCACTTATTGACCCTGAAGTCCTCCCAGGTAATTCACAAATAAAAATAAAATAAAATAAAAGCACTGCCATTGCAATAAATGCATATAAAACATGAATATAAAACAACCAACCTGTATATACTAAAAGTGAACTCATTCTCTGAATGAATATTGTATACTTTATGTAGCTAAATTAGAAAGAAAGAACAGGAAAATATAAGCAGAGGTAAGGGAAGTTTAAAAATTCTTCAGGGGAAGAAATAATACTGTGGCAGGGAGATGGGAGATGTGACCTAAAGCATCATCATAAGTAATAAGCAAATTGAGCAGGTACAGAGTTATGACTGTTTGGGAAGAGGGAAAAATCTAGGGGAAAGTAGTGTGAATGAAATGGAGTATCCTGGAAAAAAGACATAGCTGGCTGCTTAGCTGGCTAGCTTCCTTCCTGAACAGGTACAGTACTCCACCTTTCAATATTTTGTTTCAGTTCTCACTTGTAAAACAAGAATCAAGTAGATTTGGAACCATTATTCAAACAGGATCTACAAGGCTCAGGCAATTAAATAATCCTTCACCTAGTACATGAAAGATAACAGAGTTGGACTCCTAGTGAGTCTCTCTACCAACCATGAGCTACCTTCAGGTCTGAGGAAGACAGGTGCACACACCCAGCAAGTTTCATCCAGAAACCAGTTGTCCTTTACATACATTATGCTGAAATAAAGCAGTTTGACACTACTTTGCATTGAATATATCCTACACAATCCTGGGATTTGTTGTTTGGTGAGGCACCAGTGCTCCCTTAGTGGACCAGAATACCATACAAAATTACAAATCCAAGGATTCCACAGGATGGCACCATGACAGTTAAAGTGGTGTCAAACTGCTTTATTTCTGCAGCAAGGAGCTGTATATTTGTAATATTGTTTAGAGATACTTCTCAGTTTCCTATCCAGAACTCTGAGTCCCAAATTATCTAGTCCTGTTTTCAAACTGCAACCAGTATATCAGGATTTCTTGAGTACCTCATTCATGTACCAGAAAGCACTGTTTCCCAGTTTTCAGTTCTTTCAAGTCTCCCTGTCCCCAATCAATGACAGGGACCAAACCTGGTATCATTATGTAAAACTCCATGCACACTGAAAGCCCTGTATATTAAAAACAAATGGGAAGTGGTTGGATCTAGGGTCCAATTTCTGTGGATCAAAAGACTCCTTATATGGAAAATTTCTGATTCAGTGCAGCATTCTTGCTGGCAGAACAGGGAAGGAAGCCATATATGCTGAAACTTCCCTCTACTCTCAGTTCTCATTCCTCCATCCTCCAAATGCATTATGGACTTTTGAGGGATTTTCCACAACAGGTGTCATTGGTGGCTCATGTGGGAAGCAAAGCTCATCCCATATCTCTTTGCCCTGATTCAAGGAGAAATGGTAAGCCAATAATGATGAGAATGATGAAGATGGTGATGACTGGTTTGTTGTTGTTGTGCCTTCAAGTAATTTCCAACTTATAGTGACACTAAGATGAACCTATCATGGTTTTTTTTGTCAAGTTATTTTTAATTATTTTATTAAGCATTAAAAAAACACATACAGTATTTGACAGTCATTATCTATACACATAGTTTACATTCACTTCATTCACTATTCACTTATATCTTTATATATTATCTCCAAAGCTTGACTTCTAATTCTAGCAGTAGTTAGTGTTTGAATTCTTCAAACTATTATTAGGTTATATAAATGTCACATTTAAATCCTAACTTATATAAAAGGATTAATACTATTCATATTCTATGTACATTAAATTTCTTCAGAGGGGGTTTGCCATTGCCATCCTCTGAGGCTGAGAAAGTGTGACTTGTCTGGCAACATAGTGATGTTTACATATTGCTATATCAAGTTTATTTTTATGTGATTTCAGCACCTTGGATAGCTGATAGTGAAATATGAAGCAAGCAAACAAGAAAATGGGTGGTGGTGGTCTTTTTGTTCAAAATTTTGTTAATTTATGACAAAAATTGTTATTTTTAAAAAGTAAAGTGGAGTTGACTTAATACCAAAATATCTAGATGTCTTTGTAAAATGCCTCTTTGTCACAAACTATCTCAATTTTGCATTGATAATAACAGGGTGCTAAATTTGTGAAATAATATTTAAAAACTAACTAAGGTCCAAAAACACTGCAGAAATAATCAAGTTTGAGACTGCTTTAACTGCCTCAGTGCTAGGGAATTCTGGGAATTATAGTTTTTAGAACACCAGAGTTCTCTGACAGAGAAGGCTAAATGTCTCACAGAACTACAATTCCCAGAATTCCCTAGCATTGAGCAAGGACAGTTAAAGTGGCCTCAGACTGAATTATTTCTATAGTGTGCTTTGGACCTAAGACTACATACAGACTGAATAGCAGTCCCCCATGGAACATGGAAAGAGCATTCTTCCTCCCAAGACTTTTCATAAGCATGGAAACCTGATGGCAAAAAGAAAGCCTGCCACAGGCTATTTGAGAAATCTGCTGGAGGCAGATCTGCTCGAGGCAATGATGCCATCCGCACAGCCATTCATGCCTGGTGGCTCAGTGGGGTGGCAAATTGAAACCAGATACTATTGGTTTTGAAGGAGCTATCCAAGGTATTGAACATGTTTTGGGAACCACATTCAGTATCTTGGGTATAAATTCAGATTAGAGCTTTGAGTAGTTTCATCAACTCATTGACATGGAAGTCATCAATGATCACTGCCCTCAACATGCCTTCAGAAAGGAGGGGAAAATAATACACAAGTCTGGAGCTGAAAGACTTTTTCATTGACCAGGTCTTCCATCCTGCTAGTTCTTCTACTTGGCCTTGAGTTATCCTTCACCTACCATCTTTGAATTTTCTGAAAATGTCCCCACACCTTCATTATGCACTTGTCTACTCCATGGCCCTTGATATAGTTTCTCTGCATGCTGGGAAGAGGCATTACCAAGAACATGCAGCTGAAAATGGCCTCCTTATGGCAAACATCTCCATTATAGTTGTTCTCACCCAACGGATTGGTGTCATCATGTTGCACTTTGTTACAGGAATTATCCTTTCTGGATCCACTGAGAATGAGAAGTTCTATAATACATGATCTGGCTCTCACTTTTTACAATTGTTATATGAGCCAGTGTTAAAAAAAAAAAATTGATACACTCAAATGGTGAGTGAGGGGCCAATATCAATGACATCTGATACTACTGCAAAATAGATACACCACTAAATATGTGAACTGGAGATTCTTTTTGTTGTTAAAATCCTATTAGTTTTAGGACTGGAGCTTTTACATAGCCCATCCTTAAAACCATAAATGATTTCCTATTGTTTCTCATCATCATGATTTTAGCTCTGACTTTCCCTGGGTTGAACCATGCATTGCCTTTGCCAAAGATAAAGTCAACATTGCTGGGGGGGTATTAGACGCTAAAGCTTGAATTACATGTGATGCAGCCACCTGGAAAAGATACATGCTGTTCCAGCTAGGTTCTGAATGTGGACTTTGACTCTGGCACATCCAAAGCTCTGCAGTTCCATGGGCTTTTGTCTGTGAATCAACACTGAATTTGGCTCAGTGAAGAACAATTGCATAGTATTCCTAACTTAATCGCATTACTATCCTATTTACTAGCAAAGGACACTGATTCCGTGTACACTGTAAAAACCCAAGGTCCTTTATGTTCCTGCCAAACAGTGAGCAGTGGGATTCAGTGCATTATCCATTATCAAGTCCAAACCATTGGTTTTTGTTGTTATTGTTGTTGTTTGCACTTTTCATTTGCACTTATAGTCCCTGTGGATAGTTTTGATCTTCCCATCTTTCATTTACACTGTACTGCTCTGTACTGAAGTGTGCAAGCCAATTAACTGGCCATAAACCTCACCTTTCCAAACCATTTTGAATGCTTATGTACCATTTCTCTGTGTCAACTGCTTTAGATCCTATTTTGGCTTGTCATTAGCAAACAAAAGACTGCTGGGAATATTGGAACACCCATCTCTTGATCATTTTTAATTAAGTAGCCATTAACTGGATAATGTTTATAAAGTGCTTTAAACATGCAGATTATCATTCACTATCATTATTAAATACCAACTAATCCTCTCATTATTTTGAATTATCCATTTTCTCCTACTTTTAGGCTAATCATTTGAAAGCCTGTTGACTGAGTAGGCTGACCTTTTAAGTATGCTTCAGTTTTAGATTTTTATTCCACACTTGGGGAACAACTTTAATAGGCACTAACCAAAATGACCCAAAACTGTGCAACCTTTGCATTTCTCCAGAGCTCTTCCTCAGGTTAAGTAGTACAAAAAAAAATCAAAAAGAGTCCAAAAACTAGACCAGATATTTTGGCTGTGAGGTCTGCAGTTTAGACTCAATGAAGGTTGTATGCTGAAGAAGTCACTGATAGGTAGATAGGTATCAGGTTGCAATGTGCAATGCTAATAGGACATAGAACTGATGACCAGTCTCCCTCTCTGAAAACACGAGATCTGTTTATTGCTTTATAACTATATTTTAACAATTTATATGCTGTTTTCTCCCTAAATGAACACAAGGCAGCATACTTGAGGTTCCCCATTTGTTCTGCTATTAAGATCCAGACCTGCATAACTTCGTTATGATGGCTCTATTATGTGCCCACTGGCCGAGTGCTGAGACATGAGTTTTAGATTTACAGAAAACAGATTTACTAAATGGATTAAATGCTACTGTCCACATAACATTTCTGTCTGAAAAAGTTAGTCTTAAATCAAGTATTTAGGGTGCTTACTTGAAAATACCATCTCATTTGTGTAGAATTTGCTTCCAAGAAATTTTGATTAGGATTGCAGATTAGAAATGGAGAATAGAGGAGAGGATTCTCTGTCTGTCCATCTGTCTTTGTCTGTGAATATTAGTAAATTCAGAATCAGTGGATCCAGAACCACAAAGTCACAGAGAGAAGGTCATCTGAAGAATCAACAGCCATCACTATTGTGACAATTGTGATGGAAGCAAAAGTAACATTCTGGCTGTACAGATCAATACTATGAGCTGGCTTGGGCGTGGAGTGAGGGCATAGTGACTGCACACCACACACCCTGACTCTGCCCCCAAGCTACCATCACACCGCCCACTCGTCCGCCTGCTGGTGAGCAGATGATGAGAAGTGTTGCAATGCTCCTGCAGCTGAGCAGTGCCACAGGAGCACAGAAGAGCCATGTTAGTGAAAGGAGCATTTCTTTTCCAGTGCAAAAAGGAGTGGCTGGACAAATGCCAGATCAGGGCTACAGTGTGCAGTTGCTGCAGCCTCGATTCGGTACTCAAAGGGGTGGTGTTTAGTCCCATTGTATCATTTCCAGATTCAAGCACATGCAACAGGGCTAGTAGCCACAGTCTTCTCTATGTCTTCCTCTTAATTGAAGCATCTCCACTCAACAAAAATGCCGTGCAAAGGGTCAAAGGAAGCTTAAAAATGGGATAGATTGTGATATGTGTGGGAGGGATTTCCCCTGAAACCAGACAGAGGTACCTTCGCAAGAAGCTTCTGCCCAGTCAAGAATATCTCCCCCCCCCCCATTTCCCACACCACACTGTTGTATTCAGCAGCACCCCTGACACACCCTGTAGTGCTTTCCAGGGGCTCAAGTGTGTGCTGTGTGAAGAAACTGGCAAAAAATCTACTTCCAGTAGATCTATTATGCACAGCTATATCTGGATCTAACCCAGGAACTGTAACTCCATACCATAGGTAGTGCCTCTTACAATACACAGTGCTTAGAACCTCTGATTGTGTCATACCTCTGATTGTGTCATACATATAGGTTTGTGGAAGTAAACTTTTTGCAGGTTCAAAAAATCCAATAAGTCATTGTATGTGTTGAAATAAATTTCAACTGTATCTCCAAAACTTTGATAGATTTATATAACCATCCTTTCAGTTTGTTCTAACCATCAGCAGTGTGCTTAAAGGATTTTGGACAACTTGGCACATGTTCTTGTCACTTGCTGGGCAGCAATTCCCCCTCTTAAGCTCATACAAAATTTCTGAGACCAATGTGTAGAAAAACAAAACAAAACATAGACCTACAACCTCCCACTCCTCTATGCTGTGGAAGATTTTTCTATAGCCCACTGACCTAGTTCAGATGAAACTTGGCAGGAATTTTGATGATTGTTTTTGCTACTTTCAGTTAGCAAACGAAGAGGGAACATGAGCCATATTCAAATAAACCTTCTCTGCTCTGTGGCACTGTCCTGGCTTGATATCTCTACAAAACCAAAAGTGGTCAGTTCAAAATGTGTATCACCGGGTGATGACAGTACCATGGCATGTCTTCTCTACCACAACCACATGGATGCCTGGTGGCTATTTTAACTGAAAATTATACCTTTCGGAAATGGGTAACTGAAGCACATATTGAGGTTGCTTGGCTGCCTACATCCTTACACATCTGTTGGAACAACATAAGGCCCAGTTGTGTACTGACCACTGCTTTGCTTCAGGATGTAGGTTGGAAGACATTTGATATTTAATGAAACACAGACCCGCATGAATAAAACATTATAGCAAAACCCCTCTTCATCAGGAAGTCCTTTGTGGACACTAACACAACAGCCCTGGAAATATAAACCTGTTAAATTACATCCATGTATATAAGCCCAATCCAGCAAGATGAAAATAAAGGTTATCAATTAAAGTGCTAGCTTTCCTGTGTGTGGCTCCTCAGAATACTGGCTGTTACGTATCTGATGCCTTTATGCTTTTAGAGGCATAATGTTAAAAATATGTGCTAATAACAGGATGAAACTGTTGCAAAAGGAATAGGCTTAGGTAAGAAATGGACAAATATTTGCTAAACCATAATTCCTTCTCAGTTCACAGCAGAGTTATACAAAACCCTCTGATGGTTGCCAGTGAGAAATGAGATCTAGTGTTAATGGTCTTTTTAAGGATGAGGATATGAAGATGGCTTATACTATCACTAGTGTGTGCAGCCCAGTGCTGTCAGTTCTGATTGGCAGCAACAAGATTTCAGTTAGTTTTCTACAGGGCACACATTATGGAGTACCTGTACTTCATTCCCAAAGCTGTAGAGCAGCTTAGAAAGAAACTTATAATGTAAGTATCTGGAAACTTATGTTTAAAAAGTAATTAGCTTTCTGCCTATGCAGACGGGCGGCACGGGGCCGCCCTGGGAAGCTGCAGATCAGGGCCAAGACATCCACATTCCTCGGCCCCGCGGTGCAGCTTTGCTGCCCCAGGAAGGAACGCTAAAATAGAACTCCTTCCGCAAATCGCCGAAGGTGCGCTGCAAAAGGCTGCCGGCGCACCTTTGGCGCCTTTTCCACCGCAGCGTGTGTAGATGCTGCGGCGGATAGGCATCCTCAGAGCGCCGGACATGCGGAGGGTCCGGCACTCCGACGATGTCTTTGGGAAGGGGTTGGGGCACTCAGCGTGCAGCTGCCCCTCCCCTTCCTTGCCCTGAAGATGGCGCTTTGCACTGTCTGCTTCCCCCCTATAATTATAGTTCCAAAGATACTAAAAGATGTTGCAGTTATTGAATTATTTCAGTCGCTTCACTTTCCTAGTTCTCAAAAGCAGTTAAAACAGTTACTTAAATTAC
Organism: Phrynosoma blainvillii; assembly: GCA_026167975.1. Lineage (NCBI taxonomy): Eukaryota > Metazoa > Chordata > Lepidosauria > Squamata > Phrynosomatidae > Phrynosoma > Phrynosoma blainvillii. Next base: position 189,349,597 of record JANUYF010000001.1, on the reverse strand, counting down.
TTTAAAAAACAACACCCACCTGAATTCAATACACTGCTAACCAGTGATACCAAGCACACTCTCCCATATTCTACTACAACACCCAATACCAAATGTAAGGTGGCAGTGTGAGGCACAGCACAAGCAGGGCTTTCAAGCCAGCAGTATGATGTTACAGCAAAGAAGGCAAATAATATTTTAGCCTTCATGAATACAACAGAAGATGACTAACAACAACTGGAATGATGCAACGATGATAAATATGGTACTTTTTATGTGATGTTTCACATGCACCACTTATTTATTTATATTAAACTATGTATATATCACCTCCCAATCCACAAGGGCTCCTGTTAGCTTTAAACAAGCAGATTTTCATCCACTTATCATCACTGGCTGAGAACCAGTCTAGATGCTTCTTTACCTGCCCACATGTACTACATAGAAGTATGTGATGATGTTTTATACTGCATCAGGCCCTATCTCCCTTTAGCTCAGGACTGTCTGACTGGCAGTGGCAGTGGCAGCAGATCTCAAGGTTTCATGCAGTTTTTTTTTTCATCCCTACTTTGAGATGCCTGGGGCTGAAGGTATGGCATTTTGCATGCAAAGCAGGTGTTCTTCTATGAAATATGATCCTTTCCTCTAGTTCCAACAAAAACAAAAGAGAGGGGGCTTAAACACCAGAAATCATACTGAACAAGCCCATAATTAGTACACATACACAGAACAAATAATTGAAACAGTACACACATAAATATACACATACACACAGAGACAGAGAGATACATATATAGAAAGAAAGAGAAACAGAGGGAGGGAGAGAGAGCGAGAGCATGGTGTAGTGGTTTGAATGTTGAACTAGGAGACCAGTGTTTGAATCCCTGCTCATAGAAATCCACTGGATGGCCTTTGGCAAGTCACATTCTTTCAACCTCTGGTCAAGAAGACCCTAGGATAGGATCATCATAAGTTGGAGTCAACCTGAAGACATAAAACAAACAAACAAACAAACAAAAACATATCAAAAAAAGTTTCCCAATGTAATACTATCAAAACACAGAAATATGCAAACACCAGTAGAGCTAGACAGCAATTATACATAAAAGTAGTAAGTCTATAAATAGAGTCTGTTATTATTAGTATACAACCCTCTAAATGTACTATCTGTGTTGATGATTAACTCACACTCATGTTAGATGTAATACAAAATGTAATAAGATAAGCTGAACATATAACATACAGTGGGCCCTTGGTATTCATTGGGGTTTGGTTCCAGGACACCCCTCATCACTCCTGGATACCAAAATCCAAGGATGGTCAGGTCCCATTGAATACAATGGCATACTAAAATGGTGTCCTTTATATAAAATGGAAAAATCAAGGTTTGCTTTTTGGAATTTATTTTTTCTTTAATATTTTCAAGCTGTGGATGATTGAATCCATGGATGAAGAATCCATGGATATTGGAGGGGAGCAACTGTATAACAGAAATGTTATTGGAAACTGCCATCATATTGGCTTCAACATATGGCAACCCTATGAATGAGAGACTTCCAAGTCACCCTGTTATCAAGCACCCTGCTCAGGTATTGCAGACTCAAAGCCATTGTTAATATCAGTGCACTAGTTTTACTGGTTTGGGGTGGTGGTGGAAGCTCCTCTAGGCACTAACTCCCTGTAGAAACCTACAGGCTGGATGTTTTAAAAGTGAACAATTAACCAGAGTGAGTCCAAGTAAAAATGCAGTAGGAGGACAAAATGATTTTGTAGTAGAAATCATTATTTCTATACTAAAAAGACAGAAAAAGATAGCAGCAAGAACCGACAGAACACTCTATATTCGACGCAAGCTGTTTCTCAAAGGAAAAAAAAGGGGGGGGGGCACCATGGAAGCTAAACTTTTACTTCTGACCAATCTAAGAGTGGCTAGAGATGTGAGACTGAACCTATGGCACATGTGCCAGAGATGGCAAACTAAGCCATTTTCCCTGGCATGTGGAGGGCAGGGAGGAGGAGGAAGAGGCGTGCTCCTGTTCCTCCTTCCTGGCCATCCCAGCCCTTCAGCTGCCTCTCCAGAGGCAGCTAAATGCTGGAATGGCAAAGGGGTAGAAGGAGGAAGATGCATGTGCCTGTTCCTTCTAATTCCATACCCTCCCTAGCCTTCAGATGCCTCTCCAGGGCAGGTACATGCCTGTTTCTCCTTCTTCCAGACCCTATCCAGCCTTCAGCTGCCTCCCCAGAGGTAGCTGAAGGCCAGGGATGGTGGGGGGGGGGGGAGAAGGAAGAGGCATGTGTGTGTTTCACTTCTCTCCCCCTCACCCCTCCATGCCTTCAGCTGTCTCTGGAGAGGCAGCTGAAGGCCCAGGAGGGTGGGAGGAAGAAGTCCTGCCCCAGAGGTCCCACCCCAGCACCAGGTAACACCCAGTGCCAGAAGGACTTTTAGTCTGGGCACTTGGCCCCTAAAAGTTTCACCACCACTGGGCTAAAGAGAAGCTTAAGGGACTACAGGCTAAAACACACACATGATTTTTCTTATCCTCTGATGTGAAGAATATGCCTGGAGATAGGAGCAGCAAAATGGGAAAGCAAGTGTAAGGGGGGAAGCAGATGGCTTAAAGAGCCATTTTGGGGGCAGGGAAGGGGAGGGGCAGCCGCACGGTGGTCGCCCCAACCCCTTCCCCAGGTTGTCCTCGGAGCAGCTGGCTCTCCGCACAGCCGGCGCTCCGAGGAGGACCTCCCACTGCAGCGTCCATATACGCCCCAATTTAGCGCTCCTTCCAGGGGTGGCAAAGTTGCGCCATGGGACCGAGGTGTGGGGATACCTCGGCCCCGCGGTGCAGCTTCCCAGGGCGGCCCACAGTCGCCGGTCTGCTTCCCCCCCCCCTCAGGCAGGGGCAGGTCTAAGGGAAGAGATTCTCTCTCTCTGTTCCAAAACACACTGCAGAAATAATCCAGTTTGAGACTGCTTTAATTGCCCTGGCTCAATGCTAGGGAATTCTGGGAATTGTAGTTTTGTAAAACATTCAGCCTTCTCTATCAGAGAGCTCTGGTACCAAAATAAACTACAATTCTCAGGATTCCCTAGCACTAAGCCAGGGCAGTTGAAGCAGTCTCAAACTGGTTTATTTCTGCAGTGTGTTTTGGACCTCTGTCTCTGTATTTAAGATCTTTCTAAGAGTGCAGGGAACACTTCTGGGTGGGGCAAAATATGAGCTCAGTGTTGTTCAAAAAACCAAAGATGTGCATGAAAAGGGCAGACATGAGGATACCCTTTAGGTACTGATAATGACTATTCAGTGTCTGGCTAATAGAGGCAATGGGCTGCATGCACAGGACAATCCATATAGATAGTTACCCTCTTTCAAATCCAGATAGGTTTGCTTAACCTCTCTGAAAGCTGCACAGTAGCTCACAATGGAGGGTGTACCAGTCTGAGCCAGTCTGGTGGGGTCTCCATTCAGTGGAGGTAAATAAGATAATTAAGCTCTAATTACTCTTCATAATTATTATTTCCTTGTCAACAAGAGGGGAGAAATGAGGGAATTTCCAGTTTGCACTTTAGAATAAGATGGAGTCTACTTTTAAAAGTAAAATGAACTCCAGCAGTGCTGGTGTAACTGCCATAAAATCCACAGCACGAGTTCCCAAATGATTTTTTTAAAAAAACTATACTCTCCTTTCTGGTCCTCCAAAATGCTACCATTTAAGAGAACTAGGCCAGCCTGAAAACATGTGTGGATAAATAATTTCTCTTGAATATTGATTGTATCTCATCAATATAGCATTGTGTGGTAGAAAATGAATACTTGTGCCAATGCATTCCAGTTAGGCTGTTCATTATACAATGACATGTGTTCCTTTGAAGAGTTTAAATACAGGTTGAGTATCCCTTATCCAGAATTCTGAATTTTGAAATATATCAGAAACCAAAATTGTCCAGATGGGTGGTTGAGATTGTGACACCTTTGTTTTCTGATGGTTCAATGTACACTGACCCCCTCTGCAGACCAGGGCGTCGGGGACGCCCTGGTCCGGAGCGCCGGCAGAGCTCAGCCTCCACACCGCGGCACTCCTCCGGCGACTCTAAAAGGAGCACCAAATTGGCGCTCCTTTTAGATGTCAGGGAAAGTGCGCCCTAAAAGCGGGGGGCGCACTTTCCCTGACTCAAACGCCGCGGTGCGTCCGGTCGCCGCGGCGGGAGGTCATCCCCGGAGCGCCGGCAGTGCGGACGGACGGTGACTCCGAGGGCGACCTCAGGAAGAGGAAGGGGCGCCGCTCGTGTGGCTGCCCCTCCTCTTCTGGGCCCGGAAGACGGCTCAATTAGCCGTCTGCCGAGGCCCAAACTTTGGGCCTTTGCAGACTGCCAGAAATAGTGCAAATTGAGTCCACTTTAAGTGTTAGGGTTAGTGCTAGGGAATCATGGGAATTATTTTTTTTTCTGAGACATTGAGCCTTCTCTGCCAGAGAGCTCTGATGCCACAATAAAATACAGTTCCTATGATTCCCTAACCCTAACCCTTAAAGTGGACTCAATTTGCACTATTTCTAGTAGTCTGCAAAGGCCCTTAGTTTCATGCACAAAATTATTAAAAACACTGTATAGAATTACCTTTGGGCTTATAGGAAGTTTATGGTCTTGCATATGGTTACTCCTATATTGTCTTCATGTTCTAGTATCATTATGCTGAGTGAGGAGTTCCTTGGAGGAGCTGGAGTAAAATAAATTTTTTGGACTATGTACCATCTCAACTGATCTAATTTTTATATATGGCATGATGTTGACCTCTAAGGCTTATGAGGAAGGGCCTTTGCAGACTGCCAGAAATAGTGCAAATTGAGTCCACTTTAAATTGAGGCACTGTCCTAGCTCAGTGCTAGGGAATCATGGGAATTGTATTTTTTTCTGAGACATTGAGCCTTCTCTGTCAGAAAGCTCTGGTGCCACAATAAACTACAGTTCCCATGATTCCCTAGCACTGAGCCAGGGCAGTGCCTTAATTTAAAGTGGACTCAATTTGCACTATTTCTGGCAGTCTGCAAAGGCCCGAAGTCGAGTTGTTTTTTTTTTTAAATTAAAACACATGCTCTTTCTAATCAGTGCATCTTTGTGTTCAAGTACAAGTCTGGCCTTACCCTGCACACTGAAAGTAACTACTATGTGTGCATGAGTGTAATTTTTTTAAAAAGCTTTTATTTGCAGCATAAAACTACAATCAATACAAATGATCACAATACCATACACACTAATTAACAGATACATAAGACCAACAAATATTCATTCATGCACACATGTTACTTCCTTTCCTGTTTTCTGTAGTATAAAATGAAAAAGGACCCCAAAATGTATATTCTAGGCATGACAGAAGAAAAATATGAAAATAAATATGGGAAAATCCTATATTACATGATTTCAGCTGCTAGGATAATATATGCAAAAAATGGAAGGAGTATGAAATCCCAGATATGTCAGAATGGGAGATGAAGATGTATGACTGTATGGAAAATGATAAATTAACATTACTACTTAGGGATGCCCCGAAAGAAAAAATTTCATGAGTGTAATTATAATATAAATATTCCACATGAACTATATATGCTATAGCAAACATACCTGGGAAAGCCACTTCCAAAATGTCCAGAAGCTACAATTTATGTACATACTGTGTTAAAAATCCTACAAGTTTAGGTAATTAGATAGAACTAACTTTCTACAATTTAAGACTGAATTCCAATTTTTGCTATTTGCAACCTTTTCCTGGGGTAATTTTGTTTTAGAAAGAACTTGAGACTACGGATTTTTGTTGTTAAATGCCTTCACATCAATCTCAACCCATGGGGTCCTGAGAGGGCACCCATTTATTGACTTCTATTGGGAATTAATTTAGCTCAATAGGAAGCAGTAAGAGGGCCTGAGCAACTCAATGCCAGGACTATGGACCTTATCAAACGCTGGCCACGAAGCAAAAAGTAAGTGAAAACTAACCGAAGTAAGAATAAATTCAGTTCTATACCGAAACAAACTGAATTTCGCCTGCGCGGCCATTGCGCAATGATTCCAAAAGCTCCCTTGTACTTTCTCGAAAAACCGAATGTCAAAAGATCCCCTTTCACTTCGGATCACGGAAAAAAAATCCGTATTAGATCCGGATTGCCTTTGGATATGTGTAAACACACGGAAAAAAAATACGTATTAGCTTTGGATTGCCTTTGGATATGTGTAAACACACGGGAAAAATACGTATTAGCTTTGGATACCTTCTGCTTGGGACCCCCGTGTGATAAGGTCCTATGTATATCAGTTCCAAATCCAGAACTCCAGAGGCAGGTTCCAAATCAGTTTTATTTATAACAAAAAGAGGAAATCAACTTTTACTCAAAGGCATTTACTCACACATGCATACAAAAGCTAAAATATAGTAGCTGATAGTGATTTGGAGGGTAGGGCAATATGTTACTGGTTTCAGGCATGAAGCTCCAATCATGGTGTGTGTGTGTGTTGGCTCTCTTCTGTCCTGATGGAATTGCAGTAGCAGAAAACAAAACTCTTTGGCCCATCAGAGATGCCAATGTACAGCACTATCTGAGGTATTCACTCTCAGAAGTAGCTTGCTGTAGCAGAGTATGGAAGCAGCAGTTCAGTTTAAGTATTGGCTATGCACTGACTACACTTGAATAAATTCACAGACACTTGGTGATATCTTCCAAGTCCTTGGAGGTTCTTTATCATTAGTTGCAGTATATACAAATATGTACAAACACTCCTCTGACTTCCATCAACTTATATCATCTGTTGTGATACAGCTTTAATCCAACCATCAACAGCTCACTCTCCCCAAACCACTCTCTTCAACCCACATATGCCCCGAGTCTCGGTGCACTTGTATAGAGAGTTGCCTAATGGTTGTTGCCTGGTGCTACTTAGCATGATGCAATCTCTTTTGCAAGCCTTTGCATAATGCCAAGTGCTATGACTTAGCAATTCCAGCCATACAAAATATTTTATAACCAGTTTAAAGGAACATTGTTCCAACAACGTGCAGTGAAAATACTGGCTCAGCATGCAGTCAGGGCTTTCTGCTGAGGAAGGGCCTCGGCAGACGGCTAATTGAGCCGTCTTCCGGGCCCGGAAGAGGAGGGGCAGCCGCACGAGCGGCGCCCCTTCCTCTTCCTGAGGTCGCCCTCGGAGTCGCCGGCCCTCCGCACGGCCGGTGCTCCGGGGATGACCTCACGCCATGGCGACCGGATGCGCCGCGGCATTTGAGTCAGGGAAGGTGCGCCTGCCGCTTTTAGGGCGCACTTTCCCTGACATCTAAAAGGAGCGCCAATTTGGTGCTCCTTTTAGAGTCGCCGGAGGAGCGCTGCGGTGTGGAGGCTGAGCTCCGCCGGCGCTCCGGACCAGGGCGTCCCCGACGCCCTGGTCTGCAGAGGGGGAAGTCAAGGGAGAAATGGACAAGAGTGAATTGGGACAGCCCAAACAGCTGTTTAGATAGGGTGAAACATGAGCTGGGGAGTTTCTCAGGAATTTGAAAGGATTTTTTTCAGGAGGAAGAATGGCCATGGTTTGGGGAAAATGACAAGACAATCAGTTTAGATGTTTCACACAAAAAGATGTCAGCTCCAGAGGGAAGTGCTCTTTGATTCCCAACCTTTTGGCAAGTACCAGATGCATTGCTCTCCATCAAACACCAGTGTGAAGGGATTGTGCAGATTCCTATCTCAGAAATACCTATCCTATCTACTTGTGCTTCTAAACCAAGCCTGCCAGATCTCTCCCTATTTGGGCAGGCTATTGTTTCACATCAGGGCACCTCCATGGCTACATGACCAAACATCCCTTTTTGACATTGAGTTGATATCAAAGGTCGACTGGGGTGATGGAGGGCTGATCTGTGTAGTAACAAATTGTGCATACTTGGTTCAGAGATCTCAGTTGGCATTAGCTGGGACCCAACGATAAAACCCAATGATAAAACTTTAAAAGGAGCTTTGGATACAAGTTGTTGCCATTTTGGCTCTCTCAAAAAGTTCTGGAATCCTTAGTTCTATGAAAGGGATTTTTAGGTAACTTCATTCTTGGAGGAAGTAAGGAATAACTTTAGCAATTTTCTTTCCTCTTCAAAAAAAGTCTTTGAAAACTGTGCATTTTTCAAACTGTGCATTTTTTTGAAGACCATTTGCAGTTTGAACTTACTGTGTGCAAACTCCACTTCTTTCTTTGCCCAGAAAACAGGAGTTACTGTGCAAAAACAATATTTTCTATAAAAAGAATGTTATTTGCCCTATAAGAAATGCTGTAGTCAGTGATTTATTCTGTGAAAAATGCCCATTTTTGTGCAGGAAGCAGCATTATCTGCACAGGAAATAGTATTCTCTGCACAGAAAATAATATTTCTATTCAGAAATAATATTTTTTCACAAAATACGTTGTTTCCTGTGCAGAAAAAGCTATTTTCTGTGCAAAAATTCAAGTGTAAAAGTAGCACAAAATTAGTTCTGAACTGCTCAGGTTCTTGTCAGTCTAGGATTTTCCCTGTCAGGGTTTCCAATCATTTTTTTAAATTTATTTTTGGATATTCTTTCCACTCCACTTAACCTTTCCTGAGTGTGTGTGCAAATGCCTTGAATAGGATCATTTGTAAAACTTTAAAAACTTTTAAGAATTATGTCTCGTTTTGCTCTTGGACTTTAGGAAATAAACCACATCTGCTTGGGGACTCTTGCATGGACTACGTGGGCAAAATTTTCAAATGGCCTGTGAAATGATTGATTAAGCTGATGAGAAAAGCATGTGGACTGTCATACTAAATGGTGATGAAATTTTCCTCCACTGTTCTCTTCTTCACATGTGAGTTAGCATGCAAGGAGGACACCTGAATAGGTTATTGCATGCTCAAAAATGAATAGCAAGCATGTGAAAGCAAAAGGCTGTGAACCAGTTATAGCTTGGATCTGAGGGTTCATGCTCATTTCTCTTTCCTCCCATAAAAACGCTGCCATTTAATCCTGCTGTTTCAACAGCTGTAGCTATTTTTACTGGCCAGTCTTTGGAGCTTCACACTATATTTAGCTTCCAGAGGCATTGTGCTCATATCAAAATGCAGAATGAAATTATATCTCAGGAACAATGCACCAATTCTCTAAATAAGGAACAGCATTCTGCATGAAGAAAAAATAATTCAGACAAAATTACTTCCTGTAATGATTCCCTGTCCTTATGGGATTGTTACTACAGTTTGGTCATAACATGAATAATAATCAACTTTACCTAGTAGTGTAAACCCAGTCTCAGTTCATGCCCACCATAAATGATAATCAAGGTTGCCAGTAAGACCATTATGGCACCATTCTGGATAAGGGACTCATATACAATCCTTTCTACCTGTAGAATTAAGTTTGTCTAAAGAATGAATCTTTATTTTCTGTATAGGAGCTGCATCTGCACTGCAGAAATAATGCAGTTTGACACAATTTAAACTATCATGACTCAATACAATAGAATTCTGGGATATGTAGTTTGTGGGACACTAGAGTACTCTGACAGAAAAGACTAATTATCTCACAAAACTACAAATCCCATTGTTCTGTAGCATTGCATGGTGCCAAATTGCATTATTTTTGTATTGCAGATGGAGCCATGGGTAAGACTTTTCAGGTGGGTTTTTTAAATGTATTATTTCATTTTAAATGAATTCAAAAACCAATAAAATCACAAATAATTAAATACATCATTACAAAAACAAATCAAACAACAAAGAACACAACAAAACAACAAAAATTTGTGCTATTAATTCTCTATATCTACCGTACATTTCATTATAGTTTACCAATCCTTTACCATCTGTTCAGGGCTAAGATTGTAAGACATCTTTCATCTTTACTGATCCCTGCTATGACCCTTCCTTTAATATGAAGTAGAGGAAGAACCTGGCACACAACCATGTATAGGAGATATGGCATCTTTTCATGGAGACCTTTTTCTCTCTTTAATTGAACTTGTTCCCTTGATCAGCTATGAATTTCTGAAACATTGTGCTGCACCCTATTTTTTAAAATACATTTTCCACATACAATATATGCCAGAGGTTATCCTGAGGGACACATATACAGTGCCTTTGAGCTAAATGGTGATATTTTGGGCATGTTTACATCTGAGATCCTTAAGGAAGGAATATTTGGCCATCCTAGGTGGAAGTACCAGTTGCAAACCTTCTGACTGGTTCTGAGGAAATATTAGCCCTTTATATCCATAGATTTTTTTGGTCCACTGATTCAAGCATCCACGGCTTGAAAATATTTTTTAAATATATAAATTCCAAAATGCAAACCCTGATTTTGCCATTTTATAGAAGGGACACCATTTTACAATGCCACTGTATTAAATGGGATTTGCATCCACAGATACTGGTATCCATGGAAGGCCAAATCAAATCCTAGCTGATACCAAGTGCTCACTGTACCATTACACCTCTCACCAGCAAACTGCACTGATTCAACAAATGTGGAACCATATAATCTCTTGGATGTTTCCTTCATGTGGTTGTGCTTATGTTTCTTCTTCCTTCACTTCATCAAACGTTTCCATTAAGAAAAAAGCAGATTGCTTTTGCATCCAGAGGGTCCTAGATTAAAAACTTTGGCACAATCCCCTCATCTCCTTTGAAAAGGATTTCATATCCATCACTGGTTAGGGATGCCACACTTACAAGGCTATTTTGTAGTTTTGGTGCACACAGTACATTATGAAATACCTTGTTTAAACCAGGGATTAACACAGACCCTTGAATCTCTACACTGCCAGATTCACCATCTGCAAATACCACAGTGTCTACTGGTGCTGGCTTTGGGCTCTGTAGTTTTTCCTTATCAGGGGCCATATGATGAGAACACCCACTGTCCAAAATCCAGACAGACTGGTCCTTTTCCTCATTTGCAACTCTCTCTACAGCAGTAGCAAACCCCCTCCCATCGTGGGGCTTATCTTTCCTTTTTCTTTGTGAGTTTTGTCCTTTCTTTACTGCAGAGACCTTAGGACAGTTCTTTATCAAATGTCCGGTCTCCCCACAGGAAAAACATCTTCGTGTCCTGCAGACAGCAGCACTCTCTTCCTCAGACAAGGACATAGGTTGGTTGGCTGGTTGGTTGTCTCCTCCAGCTGGTCGCTCCCTTAAAGCTCTCCTCAGAGTCTCTCCTCTGTGCCTCTTCCAGTATTCTGGATGCCACGAGGTCGGCATTTAAATCAGCTTTGGCTACTCCCTGGAGATTGTACATCAGAAATTCCCACTCACTGTTTAGACTACTCAGGAGTATAAAAGTTTTTTGGGTTTATTCTATTTGGATGCCACGCTCGCTGCACTCTGCAAAATTATCTTGCATCCTTTTTAAATGTACAAGCATGCTTTCACCTTCCTGCTGTTTACAATACAGCATTCTGCTGCACAGCATTTTAGACAAGGATCCAGCTGGTTGGTTTACAGTCACAAGAGTTTTCCAGACTTCAAACGCTGACCCCTTATCTCTGATATTATTCAGCTGATTTGGTTCTACAGCTAGAATAATGGAAGCTCTAGCTTTTTCATCACCTACTAATTCATCCTCATTAGTTGGGTCAGGTTGTTTCTTTACATAGTCCCATAAGTCTTGCTTTATCAGCAAAGCCTGCATGTATAACTTCCAAGAAACATAGTTCTTCTCAGACAGTTTTTCAAACCTGACAGCCATTTCCATGTTTGCACTGAGTCTGCAACTTAAACAGATGCAAACACACTGATAACAGTCCGGGCAGGCTGCCAAAAACAATTAGCTTCCAAAGCAAACAAATAAGAGCAGAGTCCGTGAGTAGACACACTTAACTCACTCCTCTCCAGGACTTTTCTCTTCAGCCCTCTAGGAACACAAAACAGCTCACCAATTGCAGAACTATATCTCCCACAGCTCCTCAAGCATTGTCCACATGGACACTGGGCCCATAACCCTTGTTGGGGCATAGAAAGACGCACTGTGTCCACCACGACCACCTGCAGAGTTGTTCCACGTCAACAGGACACCAGGGAGAAGGTTTCTGGAGAGACTTCTGCAAAAGACTTCAGGCTGAGAAGGAAAAATTTCTTCACCCCAGCACACTGCCTTGAGCTGTGGCTTGCCAAATAAAGACAACAACAAGGCCAGCCTTCACTCAACTTGAGGGCTTTAATCTTTGTTTGCAGTATATTTACAATATATACACAGAGTATCGGACAGCCGTCTCTAATACTCATAAATCTCTCTCAAACCAACAAACTACTCTGCCATCCACAACAAATCCACACTGGAGATAATTCCCATCTCCTTTTTATAGGCAGTTAACTATGCCTCTTGCATCAGGCATCCCAGGTGTGCATCCTCCCAAATGCTGACTCACTCACACCTGCCACTGGAGCTTAACCACTTACATTACCAAGCTTACAGTTCCATCTTGTGGTCACAACCATGTCATTTTCCTGACATATTTAATTAGAACAGAAAAGACCCTAGACAGAGCTTGGAAAAAGTACTTTTACAATGATGGGGGAACTCAAAGAGGTTTTTTTTAAGTGTCCATGTTTTGATCCCACCTCCTCTATGCCAATCAAAGATTGTGAGAATATATTCCATAATCAACAACATGATGGATTACAATATGCATAGCACATATAGTGGACCCTGAGTATCTGCTGGGTTTTAGTTCTAGGACCCCATGTGAGTACCAAAATCCATGGATCCTGAACTCCAGTTCATACAATGGTGTAGTAAAATAGTGACCCTTATAGAAAATGGCAAAATTAAGGTTTGCCTTTTGAAATTTATATATTTTTGGAATATTTCCAAGCTGTGGATGACTGAATCTGTGGATATGGAGAGCTGTCTGTTCATTTAAAATGATGGCAGTATTAGAAAAGAAATCTAGACAAAAATACTTGTTACCAGTGCTCACCATGTGAGCAGCCTGTGGGACTTACTGAGATTTATATTAGATGGTCATGATTTCATGTCGGGGTGAGATTCAGATGCTAAAGTACATTTTATATTTTGGCTGCTCTTGATGTCTTTTTGACTGATACAGTAGGTACAGGTTAGCAATACACTAGTAATGGTTAGTGCTTGGAAGATATACCTTTTAGAATACAACTCCAAGATTCCCAATGCAGAATGGCCAGCAACTCTGGGAGTTTTAGTTCTCAAAAGTAACTTTTCTGGGCCTTGGTAATGTTTTCATCCTATACAGTTTTAAATACTTTTCATTCTACATGGATGATGAGTGCATCTACACTGTAGAAATAATGTAATTTTACATGCTTTAAGTGCTGTAGTTCCATCCTAAGGAATCCTGGGATTTGTAGTTTTGCAATCTCTTTCTCCTTCTCTGACCAAGAGGTCAGGTGCCTCACAAAACTACAAATCTCAGGAATATGTAGGATGGAGACATGAAAGTTAAAGTGGTGTCAGAATGCATTATTTCTGCAGTGTAACTGCACCCTATGCTTTTGTTCCATTCCTAACACTCCTCATGTACAGAATTGGTATATTGGTATATTCAATCATAGGGAGTCTATCTCAGGGATAAAGGAATGTAAATCCCACAATTCATAATTTCTGGCTATACTAGATGATGTTTTGGGGCACAGTTGTCTAAAAGAGGACTATATGTTGTCTATCTCTGCTCTAGATAGTGTCCTTTGTATATCCACCATTGGATGGTAGAAGATTTTTAGGTAATTACTGTTACTGGAATTCCTTTTCATTCCCACAACCACTAGCCCCATTGCAAGAACTCTTCTGAAACCTTAATATAGGCTTTTTCAAGATGCTTAATGGCCAGTAGGAGTACACATTATAACGAATAGCTTATATTTCATGTATTTTGAATATGCTTTGGGATTTTGTTGTTGTTGTAAGCCTTCAAGTCAATTATGAGGATCCTATCATGGGGTTTTCTTGACAGCATTTATATAAAATAAATTTGCCATGGACTTCCTCTAAGGGTGAGAGAGTGTGACCTGTCCAAATTCACCTTCTGGGTTTTCATGACTGAGCAGGGATTTGAACCCTGGTCTCTTGCAGTCCCAGGCTACATACGCACTGCAGAAATAATGCAGTTTGACACCACTTTAATTGCCATGGATTATGGAATTCTGGGAATTGTAGTTTGTTGTGACGCCAGAGCTCTCTGACATAGAATATGCATGTCTCACAAAACTGTAGCTCCCAGAATTCCATAGCATTGAACCATGGCAGTTAAAGGAGTGTCAAACTGGATTATTTCTGCAGTGTGAATGAAACCCTAGTTCAATATTCAAGCCACCACACCATGCTGGCTCTCATGTTTTGAGATTATGGAAGATTTAAAAAATTGAGTAACTTGAAGGTTATTTAGCAAGGAACTAGTTCCATGGAACCAGGCCTTAATGAGCAAATATAAAGTTCTCTTTCATATTTGACCATAGTAATACAGGGTTGGGAAAGGGGCACCAGCCACAATTTCATTATTTTGTTTTTTTGGTTTACTGATGAGGCATAACATTTTAAATATTCACAGTGTTTTTGCTATATGCTGTGAAATTATCAGCTGACTGGTCGAGAGATAGGCTAAGGTTTCAAGACTTTATAAAAAAAAATCACTATAGTCTAATGAAGAAGAGAAAAGGAGAAAGAAAATTAGCTTGCTTGACTTATTTTCTAGCCAACAGACCAATGACCTTGAAAATAGATGTAGACAACTTCAGAGATGGTAGAATGCTAATAAATATGCAAATTGAAATACCAGCACAGGTTTATTTTACAGTTACAATATTTGGAACCATATATGTATGATTTTAATGCAAAGAATAAAAGTTTCCAGAAATTGCTTACTTCAGCTTTTGCATTGCAGAGGTCAGCAAATTAATTTTTGTTGCTGCGCTGACCATGTGCTTTATACAAGTAGTTTGCAAATTAAAATTATACATTCTTTGTTCTGCAAGGGGATTTGCTTGCTTTGTTTGCGCATAAATATAGTAAAACAACTACAACAAAAAATGGTGATGGACTATCATTATCCAAATTGATAGCAGCTGTGCTTACTGAAAAAAAATGTTTCCCTCAAATCTGTTGACATGTTGGAAATAATAATAATAAAAAGAAGAAACCTGTCATGTATTATATTTCAATGCATCCTGCCTTGCATTGGAGATCGTATCTCCTCAATCAATACATTTGCTGTGTCATTGTAGCCCATGAATTTTATTTTTAAGAGACTGCTGTTGAATGATTACTTTCTTCATGTATCAGTTTCAATACGGAATTTTCCTGATTTAAAATTCTGAAGTGTGGACTATAGCTAGGGATGGATGAGAATTTAATTTTTGTTCATGAAACAAGTATGGCAATGAAATCCATCACAGCTGGTTAAGGATCAGCTGTGGGGGATTTCTGTTTCACTCATGTCCCTACATGGCCTTTACAGGAATTTTGTACCTGACATAAGTTTTTTTTCCTTTTCATTATTTTTATTATAATTGTAATGAATGTATACATGCTATTTACAAACTAAATAAGAGGGTTACATGAATATCATTTCTCACACACACATATATATATACTAAGCTATATATCATATATTAAGTGTCCAATATAGCTTTGAATTCATATATTTAACTTTCCCCTATACTTTATTACCAACTAAATAAATCCAGTTTAACTACTTTCCATTTACTTTCATATTGTTGGAATGTTCTTCCTGCTATATACATAGACAATTTATCCATACATATCTGTTCATTCAATTTCATTTTCCATTCCTGTACTATAGGTATTATTTCAGATTTCCTTGACGTAAGTTTTCACCTGCATGAGATAAGATAACTGCATCAGTTCCCAAACTTTATTCTTCCAGGTGTTTTGGACTTCAGCTCCCAAAACCTCCAGCCAGTTTGGCCAACTGTCAGGAATCTGGGAGATGAAGTCCAAAATACCAGGAGCAGCAAAGTTTGGGAACCACTGGCTTAGAGGAAGGTGAACTCTAGTCCAGAAGTTGGCAACCTTCACATACCTGGGGCCGGTCGCTAGTCCCCAGGTCTTCTGCCGGGCCAGGTGGGGGTGGGGGGAAATGGCGGCGTGCCACTACTTGCATCGCGGTAGTCATTTTGTTTGCCAAAATGGTAGCCGTGAGTCATTTGCGCATGCGCAGTACTCCTGTGCATGCGCAAATGAGTCATGGCCACCATTTTGGCAAACAAAATGGCAGCGACGATGAGCGCTGCAGCGGGAACGTACGGTAGAAGCGGTGGCGGGGATCATCATCATAATTGTCAGGGGTCGGCAGGGGCCGGTCGGCAGGGGTCAGTGGGCCGGGTGCGGCCCGTGGGCCGTAGGTTGCCAACCCCTGCTCTGGTCTTTATGAGCAGACTTTTATAACACTATGGGTGCCATTTTCCAAAAACAGCCAACACTCATCCTCTTGCACTGCCTGTGTCATGAACAATGGCAAACACATCTGTAATATTTAAGTCAATAAATGTTTTGTGTTATCACATAGTCAGTGGTAATGCCCCCCATGCTGTATTAGATTCTGTAAAGCAGGGGTTGGCAACCTACGGCCTGGGGGCCGGATCCGCCCCTCCCCCCGAGGCCTTTGGACCGGCCCCAGGCCCGTCCTGCCACTGCCACCCCCCGCCGCCCCCCGCTGCCACCACCACGCCTGCCCCCACCGCATGTGTCATGGCCGCCATTTTGTTTTCCAAAATGGTGGCCGCGACTCATTTGCGCATGCACATTACTTGGCGCATGCACAAACGAGTTGCGGCCACCATTTTGGAAAACAAAATGGTGGTCGCAGCTCTCTCGCACATGCGCCGCCATTTCCCCCCACACCCTTGGCCCGCGGAAGACCTGGGGATCAGCGGACCGGCCCCAGGTAAGGAAAACTTGCCGACCCCTTCTGTAAAAGGATTTTGTTGTTGTTGAAAAGGGTTACTATAGACTTTATACCAGAGCTAGCATGGTATAGTGCAGTGATTCCCAAAATTTGGTCCTCTAGATGTTTTGGATTTCAACTTCCAGAAGACTCAGCTAGCTTGACCAAAAGTCAGGAAATCTGGGAGATGAAGTCCAAAGCATCTGGAGGACTAAGGTTTGGGAACTACTGGTAGTGGTTTGAGTGTTTGGATAGGGCTCTAGGGTTTGAATCTCCACTCAGCAATGGAAACTCACAGGGTGATCCTGTGGAAATAACACTCTTAAAGGGAATAGCAATGGCATATTGACCTAATAATTCTTAGCATTTTCAATATAATTGTCAGGGACAGCCAGGTTGAGGACTTGGAGGACTCTGAGGGGGAGGATGTGGAGCCAGGTCCTAGCTTGGTGCTACCAGCTCCCATAGACCTAGCTGAACCTGGACCTAGCTGTGTGGGACCCATTGAGGCACAGCCCCTGCCTCAGCAGCCTAGCCTCCCTCCAGCAGAAAGCCTTTCCCCAGCAGAGGTTTCAGGCCTGGAAGAAGCAGAGGAGCAAGAGATTGAGATCCCTACCTTTGCTCAGAGGAGAACAGATAGGGCGGGGCTGTGGTGTTCTCGAAGGTTAGCTGAGAAACGTGCAGCTAAAGATAAACACCTGTGTGAGAGGAGCTAAGGCTAGATAAGCAGCTGAGGCAGGGACTGTGCCTCAATGGGTCCCACACAGCTAGGTCCAGGTTCAGCTAGGTCTATGGGAGCACCAAGCTAGGACCTGGCTCCACATCCTCCCCCTCAGAGTCCTCCAAGTCCTCAACCTGGCTGTCCCTGACAATAATATAATTCCCAGAATTCTTAGGGGGTGCTATGACACTCAACTATCAATTAAATATGTAATTTGGGTATTCCTGGAGCTGCAGCATGGTGTACTGGTTTGAGTGTTGGACTATGATTCTGGTGAACAATGTTCAAATCCCCCCTCAGCCATGAAAACCCACTGGATGACCTTGGGCAAGTCACACACTCTCCACTTCAATGGAATGTAAAGGCAACCCCCTGGTGAAAAAAATCTTGAAAAATAGGCCATGATAGGTTTGCCTTAAGGTCACCATAAATTGGAAATGACTTTAAGACACCATCATCATGACCACCACCACCACCACAACAACATACTTTATACCATTCTGTCCATGAAGTCTACCTAAGTTTTTCATTTGAATGTTCTGTTTCATATGTGTGGAAGTTTATGTCAGGTACAAAAATTTTATGGAGAACTGGATCAAGAACACTAGTATGTATTTCCTTTTCAGTTTTGGAAAGGGGAAAAAAGCAGTTCCCATTAGGGTATCTATATCATCCTAGCCTAAACTTGTCCCTTCAGCAGCACTTTGAAGTTACAGCTGGGATGGCTTCATAATTTGGTAGAGTGAAGTAACTGCTTCAGATGGGAGATACTGCACCTTCCCAGCTATTGTCATAAACACTCCAGCTGTTCTCCACTGTTTCTGGACAAAGCAGTGCACACCACACAATGACTGAGATACTGTAACAAACAGAAAGAGTGCAGTGCTCCACCTGCACAATTCCATGATCTATCCTTGTCCCAACAACTATCAGACCTGGAAGAGGTTGTGGCTGCTGCTTGCCACTGAGGAGGGGAAAAACCAAAAACAAAACAAGGGTATGGCCACAGATTGTGTGCACCCTTCTTTTCCTTTCACACAGAGCCCAGACCAGCTGCTTCTCTATCATCCAATTGCAACCCTATTTGCACCCCTCTCACTCCTAGTAAACAACAGCTGCCCTTCCAGCTGTGGTTTGACAGGAGAAGAAACTTTGGATGGGATACAATTGGCTAGATAGTAGCTCCCTGCATTACATCCAAAAAGAGACATGCACATACATAAGCCACTAGCAGAATAATGCCCAAATTGTCCTGGCCCACTAATCAATTCTGCTGTCCCAGGTAGGGTAGAAGATGGTAGTTCAGCCAGCCGAATTCTATATGTGAACTGGGAGAGGATATTATCCCATCTTTTTCTCTGGGTTTGGACATTGCATTGAGACATTGGTCAATTATGTTTTCTGCACAATTGAGAGAAGTGTGAAAGAGATTTTGCATGGTTGCTCTCCAGAGGAACAAGAATCCTGATTTTCTAGGGATTTTGCTTGCTTGGAGTACCATTCTGGAACTTCTGATGTTCAAACACATTGATTTCCACATGATGAAACCAATGCCAGAAGGAATGAACTATCTGTAGCAAATGAGTAGTTCTATATTGATTGCTCCACTCCCCACTTAGCAATGAAGAATAGGACTTCAGTCTTATGTTCTTCATAAGAATTTTGTGAAATGCAAATAGAGAAGAGGACTATGCATGCTGCCTTGGGAAACATGGAGGAAAAGCAGGATATAAATGTAATGGATTAAAACAATGAGATGTGGGTGGAAATGTAGTAAAATCCTTTTTTTTTTTTAAAGCATCTATTTAAGCAACCCAGAAATAACAGCTGTGGCAGACAATGTAGTTTTCTATTGTGGGCTTTTAAATAGAAAATAATGAGCAAAGGAATTGAATTTTCCTTTGACAGAGAGGAAAAATGGGAAACACTCTCCCTTCACCTGCCTTCAAGAGTTTGTATGGCTGGCATACATAAATGGTTAGATAATATAGCTTCAATGTGCAGCTGTTTTTGCTAATTGACAAAAAGCTCTGCCCTCTATAAATTCTCTTATTCTTTCAGAAAGAAAATGGCACTGAGCTGCAAATCCTCAACCATGATAAGGAATCAAGACCAAAACAACATGAGGAACATACCTTAGACTGAGAGTTTTTGCTCCAGTCATGTAAAAAGTTTACATGGGCAAATTTAAAGCATTGAATTCACCAATTTTATACAGGATTTAATACATGGGAAGCCAAAAGACTAATTAAGCCAGCAGTCTGAGTGTAGGAGTATAGACTGAGTGTCCTTTATCTGGAATTTCAAATTTCACAATACGCCAAAATCCAAAATTGTCTACATGAATGGCTGAGATAGTAACACCTTTGCTTTCTGATGATTCAATGTACACAAATTTTGTTTCATGAAGAAAATTATCAAAATTATTGTGTATAAAATTGCCTTCAGGCTATGTCTATAAGGTGTATAGGTAAAGAAAAAAGTAAAGGTATTCCCCGTTGACAAGGTTGTCAAGTCGTGTCTGACCATAGGGGGTGGTGCTCATCTCCATTACTAAGCTGAAGAAACAGCGTTTTCAGAGACTATTCTGTGATTATGTGGCCAGCACGATTGCACAAAATGATGTTTACCTTCCCACCGAAGTGCTGCCTATTTATCTACTTGCATTTGCATGCTTTCAAACTGCTAGGTTGGCAGAAGCTGGGACTAGTGACAGGAGCTCACCCCATCATGCAGCACCTGGGCCTCAAACTGCCAACCTGCTGATCTTGTAATCAACAGAGTCAGTGTCTTAACCACTTGAGGAAACATAAAATGAATTTCATGTTTAGACTTGCATCCTATCTCCAAGATATCTCATTATGTACATGCAAATATTCCAAAATACAAATAAAAATAAAGTAAAAAAATCCACAACACTTGTAGTCTCAAGCATTTCTGATAAGGAACATTCAACCAGTAGTACTATGGAAGACCAGAGTTTCAATTTTCACTCAGCCATGGAAGCCTACTGGGTGACCTTGGGCAAGTCACAATCTACAGTAGGGAAAGATAAGCCATCTCTGAAGATGAAAACCCTATGATAGGGGTGCCATGAATCAGGATATACATGGAGGCACATAACAACAACAAACTCAGAGGTTGTATACCAGCTGTGCATTCAACATGCATCCCTGCATCAAATTTTAGGGAGCTGTTGCTAGATGGGACTAGATGGAGACATCAGACCAAATGGCTGAATCTATGGAGAAAATAAAAACCCATGTCACAGCAAATAGGAGAATCCACTTGATTCACAGTACCACTGCCTGCCTGCCTTGTCCTCCTCCCTCTTTCTGTCTCTCACACACACCAGTTTGGGGGAGGGAAATGTTGATTGGGAAAATGTCACAGAAGGAGTGCATAATAAAACATCTGCCAGGCCATCATCTGAATTCAGTTCAGCCTATTCCCCCAACCCACCCTGGTTGTATTCATGTTTTGAAAAATGACAGGCACTGCAACCTTTCCACATCCATTTCCATCCACCTCTAGGTAGCCCCATGTGATTTGTCCTCACCATCCTGATTTTTTATCTGGGAATAAATGCTGCTAATTAAGTACAAGGATGACTTGGATTCTTTCTGGTCTTCCACAACAAAATCAGAGCAATAACCAGTAGACCTAGAGAAGCATCTTCTATGAACTTAACTGGAGTGAATCATAAGGCACAGAATGTTGATTGGGAAAATGGAGTGAATCATAAGGCACATAATCATAAGGCAGACTGGGGAATTCCCCCCATAAAAGACACTAACAGATGGGAAAATCAGCCAGCCATTGGAGATGATAGTGGGTGAAACTAGATCCTAATTGTAAACTGAGTTTTTCAAGATTTCAATGTTGCAGAACTATCTCTCTGTGCTATCTCATCTCTCTCTCTTTCTTCCCACTTTCTCTCTTTGTGTCACCCTACAGTGGAATTGAGTAAGCCACCTTCTCTCAGCCTCAGAGGATGGCAAACCTCTTCTGAAGAAACTTGCCAAGAAAACCCTGTGATAGGTTGGTCATAGGGTTGCCATAAGTTGGAAATGACTTGAAGATACCCCACAAGAAACAATGAAATTGGATCACATCTGAAAGCTGCCATCTGAGCTTGAGAGCAAGGCTGCAATTTCTTAACTAACCTCTTCTCCTGTGACTTGATGACGATTTGATCTGCTCAGTTTTAGCTCTTTAAATGGCACAAAGAGCTTAATCTGCTGAATTCTGCATATCAACTGCTGGTAAAGGCACAGAAACAGGCAAGAGACATTATTTGAAGTTAGCTAGCAACTTGGAGATAGGGTACAGTGACCTCTACATTAAGCTAGGAGTTCTGATAGGGAAGGAACTTGGGAGAAAGGGGTGGTCAATGTTTATTTCTCTTGATTATGGATGCACTGATCAGTCAAGCCTGAGGTCACCCTGTCTATATTGTATTGTAAGCTTTTTTTGCCCTGTGTACAAATTTTATCTGCTTTTTGAATGTAGGCATTTATGTGTGCCTTTTATGTTATTGTTGTCTGCCTTCAAGATGTGTCTGACTTATGGCAAACCTAAGATCATTTTATTGTGGGATTTTCTTGGCAAGATTTTTCAGAGGGGGACAGCCCACTTCTCAGAGAACAACCTAAACCCCCAAACTTGAGGTAAAAGAGGAGGAAAGTTCACAGTGGCTGGTTTTTGGTTATACGTTGAGATAGGCATGTCTGTATCTATCTATGGGCCTTTACAGATGGCCCATTTTGGGCAGCTTTGGGCTGTCCCTGCTAGCAGTGGATTGGGGCTGCGGTAACCCCACACTGTGGCCCCAATCTTCCCTTTTGCCACTGCCAAAAGAGCGGCAAAATGCAGTTCCTTTTAGAGGCAGCAAAAGGCTTCCCTAAGAGCCAGCGCCATGGCTCTTCCGCGCTCTTTTAAACAGGCATGCGGCATCAGGAAGGAATCAGGGTGGAGTTGGGGCAGTTGGCCTGTGGCTGCTTGCCCCAACTCCAGCCCCAGGCCAGCCTTTTGGGCTGGTTTGCAAAGCCCCTATATCAGAAGTGTACCACCACATGTGTCCCCTGGATACCACTTCTGCAGCACCTGAAACCTTCCTGCAAGTCCTCTAAAGCCCCCCCCCAACTATCCAAATAATAAAAAAATAACCATTGGTACACTTTCCTCATGTTTTTCACCCAAGAATCACACGAGAAACCACTCACACTAAAATATCTTCAGCCCTGCACACAAAACTCCTGAAAGCTCCCCACACAGCATCTCAAAATACTTCTTTATAATTAGAGACCTCAAAATGGCAATAGGAAGTGACCCAAAGTCACTTCTGGTGTCTGTTTTAGGCAGGGGTAGGCAACCTTTCCCCTTTAAGGGCCGAGGGACTTCAGCTCCCAGAAGCCTCAGCCATGTTGGCCAATAGTCCCATGTTGGCCAATAGCTCCTGGGATTCTGGGAGCTGAAGTCCCTCGGCCCTTAAAGGGGAAAGGTTGCCTACCCCTGGTTTTAGGACTCCAATGGAGTTAGTGGTATTGGGGACAACTCTCAGGGTGTAAGTCGCCTATGGGGAGTGAGTAGGTTGAATGTAAAAAAAAAATGTCCTCTTGTCCCCATGCAATTGCCCAGCCCTGGTCCCACATGTTAGGAATCAATTTTTTGTATGGTTTCAGCCATAGTCTGTGTTGGGAAAATTCAGACCTTCTCCTTGCCAAATCTTTGCATGAACTGTTTCCATGTCATACTGAGCTCAGTTCAATATGATAGACAGTATGGTTCTGAGTATCAGTTGCTACAGAAGACAAGCAAGAGAGTGCTATTATATTGATGTTATGCATGTGACATTCTGGTTTGGTAGTGTAGGAACAGAATTTTGGAGAAATAGTCCTATGATCTGATCTAATATGGCTTTTTCAGAGAGAAAATACTTATATGTATGAGCTAAATGTTCAATGTATTCAATTAAATGTATTGTTTACAAATAACAATGCAAACAAAATCCAATGGGTCAGCCCTTTCAATATGAACATAACATGGCTCTTAAATATAAGATTGAGTGGGTTATTCCCTTTGTGCTCATTCATTTTTCCCCTGTGGTTTCACCCTGCCCTGAATCCTATGGCAGTTATTTAGTTTTTTTAAAAATAACTAAATAAATAAATAATTGTGAAATGATAGTATCTACTCACTCTGTCATTTCTATGCATGTGTACCTTCATGTGTAAAACAATGTTAAAAAGCAATCTTGATGCAGTCTGTGTATGATGGCATTGTGTTTCTTTCTTTATGAAGCTTTTTCGAATGCACACCTGTACTCCTGTAGATTGCTACTCCAATTTGCACATCTAGAGGATTCTGTACAAAATTAGGAAAGACAAATAACACCAAAAAGTGTTGGATTCTTAATGCATTAGTTTCACTTTGGAAGCAAGACCAGGTGATTTGGAATGTCAAACTCCATGAAAAATTCAGTTGAGGAAAATTTATGTAGCAGTCCTACTTAATTCTCTGACTTTACTTGAACACTCTCTTGACAAAAGAGCAATGCTAGTTCCTAATCTAGATTTAATACCCTAATCTTGTCCCTATTGATAACAAATGCTGATTTCTATTTATGTGACAATCCATTTCTCCATTTATGCTGTCTTCTTGCTGAATTACCCTATTAAATAATAATTGTTCTAGTCAAGGACAGTGTACTTGTTCCACCATTTGGATATTTCTGCAGTGTTAATCCACATATTTTCAAAGCCTGCCATCTGAGTTTCTCCTGCTGTACATACAACTTGTATTGGATGTTATCATTAAATTCATTTTCATTTAGTCCCTGTGCAATGGAAGAATTAAAAAATAAAACTTTCATAAACAACAACATTCCTTTTGCACTGGACTGGCTATGTAATTGGGACAGATATGATGAGGAAGCAGTAGAAGAGTAAATGAGTCACTCCAAGCAGGAGGCTAAGAACAAGCACTTCTTGATTGAAAAATCATTCATATCAGTAATTATCATGAAAATAGCCTTTAATGTTACTCAGTGGATTTTGGACACAAGCTGCTACTGAGATCTAATGTTGATGGGGCTGGTGTTTCACAGCTGATCCACTATGAGATGTTTGCCTGAAGAACAGTGTCTTTCAGAGCCAGTGAGTGGCTAATGGAGTTTCTAATAGGGATCAAGACTTTACCTTTCAGGTCAGCAGATGTGACAGAATATTATTAAAATATGAGAGCAATTCAGTAGCTTGTATGAAAAGAGCTATGTACATAAATCTTGCTGCTTTTCAGCATGGGTAACCAAATCCATGTGTCATATTGGGTGCTCAGGCCATGGGGGAAAAATAATCTGGTTTGACCCACCATCCTATCAACCTTTATACCTGTTCATGATTGTAAGAGGACACCAAATATGAATATTGGGTATTTCATGGCAGAAATAATTTTATTTTTATTTGTAGTTTGCCTAGGATTGCCTGCTTTTTGAACGGACACAAGTAGCTCTGCCTTTAAAACCAGCCTGCAGAATTAGGCAATAGTAATTTTTATGTCCATGCTGAACAAAGATTCATCTGTTTATTTTGGTGCATAAGCCAAGTTTCTGGTAAAAAACAGAATTCACCTCTCTTCAAAAATTACCAGCCCAAATGTGGCTATTAGATAGTTGCAAAGCTGGGCCTTTTGTCTAGCAGCCTGTCTATCGTTGATGAGAGGAAGGTGAGAGCTGTTTCGGATGCTTCATCTCTGATACGTGATTCTGTTCCCATCCAGTAGTTTTAAAAATTCCACAGTTCCCCTCAAACAGGCATGACGGTGTGTATGTGTGGGTGTTTTTGCATGTTTTATCAATGAGTGATGATGAGTCCCAGGACTTCAATACCATGATCATCACCCAGAATTTTGTTTGTCAAACTCCCAGTCCCTGGACATGGTGTTACTTGATGGGGTGTCCATGACCTCATTTAGGGAAAATAGGTTCAAACAGTTGTGACAGCACAAAACAGAAACAGGCATAGAAATGGTTTACCCCTCCCCAAGACATGCATCAAAAGCACAGAACAACATGTGTTTTATAAGGGATATTTCTTTATTAGTACAATGGGAACTCCTCACAGCAAAAGCAAAGAAATAACAGAGGGGACAATCTGTACATTTTATTCCTCACCCCAAATACACTTGTTTGAGGAGAATCATTATGTCTATATTCTCCCTGCCTCCAAATATTTGACCAACACATCATGGATAGCTTCCCCCTCTTTTTCCCCCTTGATTTCACCATTGGTCATTACACACTCTAAAAGTGTCCAATACATATTCTTGCACACAACAGGGAGTACTTTTAATCACCTTGCCACTGGTTTAACAGACATTGTGCAAGATGGCATGAGAAATAATAATAGAAGGGAGATTGTTATCCACAAACTTCAAAGAGGCAGTTAGGTATCACCACTGTGTTTTCAAGCACTGAAATGCGCATTCTTCACAAGAAACCGGCTTGCCAGTCAGTGCATCTTGATAAGGCCTCATCAGCCATTTTCTGATTGAGTGCACACTATCAAAGAGTAGTAGTGGACCAATCTGTTGTACCCACATAGTTATCATAGGGTTGCCAGGAACAAAACCCCCTGCCTGCATGATCTCATGTATTGCTGAGTTCCTTATCATATGGGAATCATGATTTCCCCCCACTCCAACTGACCTCCAGATCAATAAAGTAGCCTGTGTGAGCCATGGTTCCCCATAAAAGCATGGAGTAAGTGTTTTTCCTGTTAGTAAATTCACCGCCGTGTGTGATGGGGGAACTACCTGGCAATGGCATCCATCTACTGCTCTCATCAGCTGTGGAAATCCAAACACTGAGAAACCATCCATTAGCTGGAAATAGGGGTGGGGGGAGAGAGAGATAACTTCATACAATATAGTAATCTAGATATATCAAAAGGGCACTTTTTTTTTTAAAGGTGGAAAGGATAGGGGAAATGCAATGTGAATATCAGCTTTTCAGGGTATGCACCCCAGACACAAGAGAAGAAATAAACAACTGATGTGAATATCAGATTATCCAAGTATGTGTCACAGAATAAAAGGGAAATATGACAAATAATGCAGTTACACCCTTTAATTTTCAATTTTAAGTAGTACTTCACTGTTTGACTTGATAGCAGTTTTGTCTTCTAAGTACAAATATTTTGAGCATTTCTGTGAAAAATGGTCTGAGGAGGGAGCACCAATTCCATAGCCAGGCACACTTCTGTAAAAAATAAATAAATCAGCAGCTGTTGAGTGACCAATGCCAAACTGACTGGCTGCAAGCCGTAAACACAACAGTTGGCGAGCAGCCACAGAATGATGGTGATTCATTTTTCCATGAGGATGGCACTTCTCAAGATTGTTTCCTACTTCTGTATGGTTGAGAAAAGTGCATCCACAAGGCAAAAAAAGTGGCGTGGGGAAAAAAGAAGCTGGTGAACTTCTGACCATATCGACATGACAAAAATCTATCATGCATCACTGCATGGTTAAACCCACTAGTTCCTATGTGGGCTCCCTAGGAATTACCATGGCCTGGATTTGTGCTCTTGATGCCAGTCCACCAAGATCCCAAAAATCCAAAGCACAGTATTGGTGGAGACATCTCACATGGAGATTTTTGTTTGATGACAGTCAGTGTAAGCCACTGAAGAGCCAATTTGCAATAATGAAAAAAGTGCAAGAAACAACTCCAGTCTGTCTTCTATATCATCAGCTTTGGTTTGCAAAAAGATCATCAGTGGTGGACAGAGAATGTGTTAGGGGTAGGTTAAATGCCAAGGTTGGAATGATCTTTCCAGGGGTATATGTGCCCTGCATACAACTCAAAGTCAGGTCTCACTGTAAAAGCAGATTTAGAAGCAAATCCAGTTTGCTTCCAGCCACTTAAAGGGGAAAAAGTCCTTGCCTCATAAGACATGCTGAGAGAGGCCCATGCCACTTGCAGACTGTATTTCAGGAAGGTGTTTCTCTGTTGTGTGTGCATAGCCTCTCACTTTTCCAGTGGGGGAAAGACTGAATCTGTTCCAGATGCCACACCCTTTGCCTTTCTTGAGGTTGGAACTATCTCTTTCTTCAGAGCTCAAGCAATAAACTATAAGCAGGTGGCTGTCATACTGAGCTGGAAGTGAGCAAATCTGTGGTAAATCTGCTTCATCTTGAGAACCTAAACTCTCAAGCAGGGCATGACAACATGACAGTAAACTGGAGTGCAGGTAAGTGGTCGAAGAAAGGCTATTGGGTTATTTGGTCCGATATGGAAACGTGTACATGTTCACCCTTGGCATGGAACCAACCAAACAAACCGGGGTCACCATATTTGTGTGGCCAAAAATAACCTAAATCAACAATCATATGGAAGTAGTGGGACTCTTCCTCCTCTCCCAGAGAGAATTTTGTGGGGTTGACTGGTATGGCTATCAATATACATTTCATGCAAATTATAATAGGTAAAAGCAACACAAAACATTCAGGATGATGCACAGTGGAGCTGAATTATTTGACAATGTAGATGAGACCAGACAACCAAGTTTTAATTTAGTCAGGTAAAGTATTTTGAGATGCTGACTGCCTTTGTCTAGAATTTTTTAATGTGGGAGCAGTAAATATTGGCCATATGCTGAAGTGTTAAAGCTGTGCTTCCACCTACACTCAACCTGTATATTTGTAAATAAACAAAAACACTGCAGAATACCAGTAAGCCTTTAATAATTTTTCAAAAAGGAATAAAACCTGGGCCAGTGCAACACATTTTGAGAGGAATTTCTCACCTCTCAAAGTGTGTGTGTGTGTGTGTGTGTGAGAGAGAGAGAGAGAGAAGCCCTGGACCTCTTCATGTGAAGATCATGAGAAAAGGATGAAAAGGAGCCACCTAGACCTGGTGGAAGAGCTCCATGTAATTGGAAGCCTTGCCTTATCAGGGTTTCTAATAACATGGAATGAATAGGGTCCAGTTGATTGTGATTTGTTGTAGTTAACTGCCCTTGAGTCAAACTTGACTCATGATGACCCTATGGATGAGGCATCTTCAAGACCCTCTGTCCTCTACTGCTCTGCTTAATTCCTGCAACTGTATACCCGTGACCTCCTTAATAGAATCCATCCATCTGGCATGTGGCCTCTTTTCCTACTTTCCCCCACCTTTCCCAGCATTATGGCTGTTTTCAAAGAGTCCTCCCTTCTCATGATGTGTCCAAAGTACAACAGCCTCAGTTTGGTCATCTTGGCTTCCAGGGAGATCTCTGGCTTGATCTGCCCACTTGTTTGTCCTTTTGGCTGTCAATGGGATCCTCAGCACTCTTCTCCAGCACCATATTATCTCAAATGAATTGATTTTCTTCCTATCATCTTTCTTAACTATCCAGCTCTCACATCCATTGATCGTAATAAGGAATACAATGGCTTGTATGATCCTAACTTTTGTGCTGAATTGTATATCTTTGCATTTTAGAATATTTTCTAGTTGTTTCATAGCCACTCTCCCCACTCTTTGTCTTCTTCTGATTTCCTGACTGCAGTCCCCATTTCTATCAATGTTTGATCCCAGGTTTGAGAATTCCTTTACTATTCTATTTCTTCATTGTCTAGGTTCAACTTGTGAAGGTCCTTGGTGGTCATTATTTTTGTTTTCTTTATGTTCAACATTAAGCCTGCCTTTGCACTTTCTTCTTTGATCTTCCTTAGTAAGGGGCTAAGCAGATGGGCGGCACAGGGCCGCCCCAGGAAGCTGCGGATTGGGGCCAAGGCATCCGCATTCCTCGGCCCCATGGCACTCCTTCTACAAATCGCTGAAGGTGCACCGCAAAAGGTTGCCGGCACACCTTCGGCGCCTCTTCCGCTGCAGCGTGTGCAGACGCTGCAGCGGAAAGGCATTCTCGGAGCGCCGGCCGTGTGAAGGGCCGGCTGCTCTGAAGACGTTTTCAGGAAGAGGTTGGGGCAGCCAGAGTGTGGCTGCCCCTCCCCTTCCTTGCCCTGAAGATGGCACTTTGCGCTGTCTGCCCCCCCCAAGTGTTCCAGGTTTGTGAGGTTTTCTGCTAGTATTATGGTGTCATCTGCATATCTTAGATTGTTGATATTCCTTCTTCCTATTTTCACTCCTCCTTCTTCTGTGTCCAAGCCTGCTTTTCTTATAATATGTTCTACATACAAGTTGAACAGATAGGGTGAAAGGATGCAGCCTTGTCTAACCCCTTTGCCAATTGGGAACCATTCTGTTTCTCCATGTTCTGTTCTGACAGTAGCCTCTTGTCCTGAGTTCAGAATCCTCATTGGGACTATCAGATGTATTGGCACTCCCATGTCTTTAAGGGTGTTCCATAGTCTTTCATGATCTATGCAGCCAAAGGCTTTGCTATAGTCTATAAAGCACATGCTGATTTTCTTTTGGAATTCCCTGGTGCCCTCCATTAGCCATCGTATATTTGCAATGTGATCCCTGGTGTCTCTTCCTTTCCTCAACTTTGCTTGGAGCTCTGGGATTTCTTTCTCCATGTGTGATTAGAGCCTATGAATTTTGAGCATAATTTTGCTAGTGTGGGAGATAAGTGCTATAGTTCTGTCTCTTTTTGTGGATGGGGATGTATATTGATTGCTTCCAATCTCTTGGCCATTGTTTTGTTTTCTATATCTGTTGACATATGTTGGTTAGCACTAGAGTTGACTCAGTCAATTTGGATTGCAGCAGTGTCCTAGCAAGCCACCAAGAGGGCTGATAGTAGAGGCAAAGGAAATGCAGAATAGGAAAGCAAGGTCTGAGTTACCAATCCAAGGGGTCAGCAAGCGAATGGTCAAGCAGTCAGAAGGTCTAGGATTCCAGAGAAGCAGAGTGGCAAGGCAGTCTGAAGGTAAAGGGTTCCAGTATTCTGAGATAAGTCAGCAGTCCTAGGGTCAAGGTTTCAGGCCAAGGAACAAGGAGAATCAGAGCCAGAGGCCTTTGTCAGGAAGCTCAGATAATTTCTGGCACCGAGGCAGCTCTTTTGCACCTGCTTAAATCCCCAAGCTAGAGGTGCTCAGCTAAGGCTGATTACTCCGGCATTTTTCATAAACTCTCCTTGAAAGCAGAAGCCCACCCTTTCTGCTCAATGCTGGCTGAAGGTAGGTACAGTCCCTCCTCCTTCTCCAAAGGTTCTGCTGCTAGGAGGCTGGGCTGCAGAGCCTCCTGGGAGACCACAGGCTCTGCTGGAGGCTCTGCTGAAACTAGCAAAGTAGAGCTGGGGATGGGCTAGGGCTCCACCGCTGCAGGCTCAGGCCACAGAGGGGGTTCTTCTGGCTCATCCTCCAAATCCTCCTCCAGGCAGGGCATGACAAACATTTCAACTGGAATATAATCTATTCCTAGTGATTTGTTTTTCGCTATTTCTCTTATTGCAGTTTCCACCTCACTTTTTAGAATTGGGGTTCTTCTTCATATGGCTCTTCATTCCATGTGTCCTTCATTTTGTCATCTCTTTTGTATAATTCTTCTGTGTATTGCATCCAATATCTTTTTATTCCTTCCTGGTCTTGAATTATGTTATTTTTATTTTCACAGATTGTCCAAGTCCTTGGTTTGAATTTTTCTTTTATTTCCTTGATCTTGTGAAATAGATCTCTTGTTCTTTCCTTTTTGTTGTTGTCTTCTATTTCTCTGCATTGGTCATTGTAGTAATTTTCCTTATCTTTCCACACAAGCCATTGTACTGTTGCATTCATAATTCTTAGTGTGTTCCTATCTCCCTTTTGTTTTTCTTCTCTTCTTTTCTTTATTGTTTGTAGTATTTTTTCAGTCAACCATGGTTTTTTCCTCTTTCTTTTTGTTCGGTCTCCATTCTTCTTTTATTATGTCCCTGGCTTCAGCCCATATTTCCTCTGGTTCTTGGTCTATTATACTTAGTAGTGCGAATCTGTGTGTTATGTTATCAGTAAATTCTGTTGAGATATTATTACAGCTACTTTTTAGACCTCCAAGAGATGGGATTGAAAGAATGGCCTAGTTCCTTCATTTCTACTTGTCAAGAAAAAAACAATAACCAAATATCCAACTGCTTAGGTAGACCAATATTTCTCTCTTCAACATGTTTGTCTCTTCACTATGTTGGGGATTTCCCACATCTTTTTGCCTTCATTTTTGTGTTCTGGATTTTTTTCTCTTTATTTTTTTATAGCAAAGAAAAACATAAAATTAATAAATAAAAGCAATGATTTGTACAATATATGCTTCATGTCTTTTGTTATTATTCACTTTTATTTCTGATTATTTATTTCCTACTTAATATTATCCTTAATTCTGTGCTTCCATTCACTTATCTGTTCTTTTAAGGCACCTTAAAAAAACCCATAACAAATAGTTAATGGTCATGGAGTATTGCAAAAATTTGTGGAATTGATAAAAAGAGGGGGGAAGAGTGAAATAGGAAGCAAAAATAATTCAGATAGCTAATTTATTGTCCAAAATGACAGCGCTTACCAATAACAAACTAGAGAGATGATAGTAAGATTGAAATTAATGGAACCAGAAGTGGGAATATGTTTTTCACACTGGCATCTTTGTTTTAATTTTTTTTATTGTTTGGCAATTCCCTAGGGTTATTTAGTGCATTTTTAAAATCAGTTTGGGGTGTGTGTGTATGTGTGTGTTGTATTTTGGAAACCACTGTGAGATTTTTTATTTCTTTTGGGAAAAAATTAAGAAATAAGTTTCTTAAACAAACCAACCAACAAAGCCCCTCTCCTGAGATTATTCATAATGAATAGTTCCCAGGGCAATGACAATCAGAGCATATATTTCAAGACTCATGGTAATACTGATGAAAGCAATCTGCAAGTTTTAGCAGAAAATAATTTATGATCACAGTTAGAAATGTGTTAGCTAGAGTTACATATTTGTGACTAGCTCATATTCATGATTCTGCTTATTCACTAGTATAGGGAATACATAGAGATCATGAAAGTCCACCAATTTGGACCTACTGGGCAACAGCCACTGAGAATAACAGGAGTCTGTTCTCCTCTTGGTCAGGACACAGCAGATTGACATTTCCATTCCTCTCTTGTGAAAAATTTCTGGTGTGAGGAGGAATTATGACAGGGATCCTTTTTTTAGTTGTTGTACCAAAGACTGCTTGAGGGATGGGGTGGAAATATCAGTCTACTTTTTCCCAGTCAAGAAGATGTGTGCTGTTTTACTGTTTAATTCAAGTAATATTTATTAGAATAGACTAGTGATACAAATCTTTACTTACTTCATTCTCACAAACATGGATGAAAAATTATACTTGTTTTTACTATGCTTGTCAAGATTAGAAGAGTATTTCTAAATTTCTAAATCTTTTTTGCGTTTCATGACTTTTTATTTGCAAAAAATATCATTTTCTACAGAACTTTTTTCCCACAGAAAACAAACCATCTGTATTAAACACATTGTTTTCTGTGTGGTATAAAAAACAAATGCAAAAGCCTTGTTTTGGTACAAAGTATTGCCAAAAGTCCAAAAAACAGAATTTTAACAAGTCTTACAGTGGCTAACTGTATTTGACTAGTTTTCTTCCTGTGGCAAGACTTTTTCTTAGTGAAAATGAGAAAATTTGTGAGCATTCCTTAGACCCCCTGGAGTGGGTTGCACAGAAGCCTTCCTCAGCATGCTTCCTATGGAGTCTGTTGGCTTACTCTGTGGAAACATGCCTAGAATGAAGCCTATATGAACCTTCGTCAGTAGCCAATCTGAGAAAAAGGGGAAATGATTTTTGAATTTAAGATATGCCTGTAGTGTGCCAGAGATTCCCAGCATTAAAAGCAGGTGTTGTTTCTATCTTATTAACAGAAGTTTCCTTCATAGCAATTAGTAGTTTCTTAGGTTTAGCCCTCTGTGACTAAAAGCGTCACCTCCAGAATCCTGTATCTCAGGCTGTATGCACACTCCAGATTTAAAGCTGTTTGACACCACAGTAACTGCCATTACTCTATCCTACAGAATCCTGAAATTTGTAGTTTGGTGAGGCACCAGAGCTCTCTGACAGATCAGGCTGAATACCACACAAAATTACAAATCCCAGAATTCCATAGGATGGAGACATGACAGTTAAAGTGGTGTCATACTGCTTTCATTATCCAATATGGATATGTCCTCAGGCCTCTTTTAAAAGAGAAGAGAATGCCAGGCTCTTGTGGTTTCTTTCCTTTTTCCAGAGATTTGAGAGTGATGATAGAACCATAGAATTGTAGAGCTGGAAGAATGCACAAGGGCCATCCAGTCCAACCCCCTGCCATGCAGGAACTCACAATTAAAGCACCCCCCCAACAGATGATCATCCTGCCTCTGTTTAAAGACCTCCAAAGAAAGAGACTTAACTACACTCCAAGGGTGTGTGTTCTGTTTACTTGAAAAGAAAATAGGGAAAGAAAAAAAAATCACTGCTTCTGCTCAACAACAGGTTGAGGTCAGGAGCCTCTTCTTCAGACTCATTATTTTATCAGCTGAATGTTTCTGACTCACACCTTATGTAAGTGGTGTCTTTTCAAAAGGTTTTCAGTGTGGGAGAGCCTGTTTAAGAGCAGTCAAAGCTGACAGTGCAATTACAGTTTTGCAGTAACAAGCTGTCTTCATCTGGTACACTCACAAACAAATTATGCAACAAGTTATGGCTACTGGCAGAAAGAGGTATAAAAAGTACAAAGAATCAGAGCATAGTCCCAGTTCTGAGAACCTGTGTACCCTCAATGAGAGCCCCTTTGGCTTGGAAGTAGTGCTGCTGTGAAAAAGAAAACAACAGCCATCCAGGACTTCATCCCACTTGAGCATGCTGACCTAGAGCCTTATCACACCAACCAAACCAAACCAAAATGGAGTGGGAGAGTAACAGCTTTCTCCATGCTTCCCTACATGATGTTGTAGTGCTCCAGTTCTCTTCTGGAGAAAGGTGGTTGTAAAAGTGTACTTTTTATTGAACAGATTTTTCCAGCACAACAAAAAAGAAACACTTTTATAACTGTCTTCCGCAGGAAGAGAACAGAAGTGCTACAACATCATGCAGAGAGGCAGGGAGAAAGCTACTACTCTACTGCTTCATTTCAGCTTTCTTTTAACATGCAATAAAGTGCCTAGGATGTCTGGCAGGATGGCTATTGAAGGGCAGGAATGATATTCTTTCATCTCAGCCGACTTGTGTTCTCTGTGCCACAGTAGGCGAGACCTGAGGGGCAGGTAGGTGCAGATACAATGTTCTAACATTATCCCAATCCTTTGACTGATGAGTGCCCTACCCTACAGTCTCCCAGTTTTCAGTGTGTTTTTATGGACAAACATATTTGATACAGAACTGGGATTCTGTTGGTGCATTGCACACATCTCTAGATGTCTTTTGGTGCTAGATGATGTGGTCTCAGTGGCAAAAGCAGCTTCATTTATATACTGCTTCATATCGCACTATGGGATGTCTAAGCGGTTTACAACTGTGAGCTGATTGCCCCCCAACAAGCTGGGTACTTATTTTAGTGACCTCGGAAGGATGCAGGCCTGAGTCAGGCCTCAGCCCTGGCTGGTATTGAACTCGCAACCTTGTGGTTTATGAGTGAGTGGCTGCAGTACAGGCATTTAACCACTGTGCCACCAGAGCTTGTTCTGCTGAGGGTCCTCAATAGCTACAGCAAGGCTCAGGGCCCCATGGCTTCCATGAGTTGTCCCAGTTTCAATGCTGGATTAAAGTGCCTTAGGCCCTGGGGCACTTAAAAAAAATAACCCTCCTTATGCAAATGTGTGACCTATTTTAGAAGTGGTGACAGAGAATCTAGTTGTTTCCTGGATTTCCCAGGGTTTCTGTTGTCATTCATGCTTTCTTGTTTAATGTGTTACTTCAGTAATTTCAGTGAGACTAACAGCCCAAAACCCTTGTGTTTTTATTCAGTGAGTGAAGTAGCAGATAAACAACAAAACAAAATGATAACAGATGTGCTGGGAAATCTAGGAAGTGAGTGGGGGAGGGGGGAAGCAAGCTCCGTTTCTTATTTTTAGTATTGAGCCACTAGCCAGTGAGGGACCTGAAGAGGTTGCGTCAACTGGGCCACTGTTAATCCAGTTGGGTATCTCCCTCACATATTTCACAGGACATACTTACTAGTTTAGTTACTGTGTTGGTTTATTAGGGTAATTTGGGTAGAAGGGGACTTTCTATGGTCCCATTTGAAGAAAATATCATTATTTGCTGAGGTTCTGTGTCTCATTTGGGCTTGGATGTTCTGAAGGGGTAGGGAGAATGATTGAAATGGTGCACCTTGATAGGCTAATGGATCTGCATGATCTGATTTTCTGAAAGGATTTTCTTGTCGCTTCAGAAAGAAAAACTCTCAAAGCCCTAGGAGGAAGAGCAAAGCCAACACATTGAAGTGCCTTCTGAGGGCAGGAAAAGGAATTCCAACTGATTCAGACAATGATGTGTACAGAAGGGAATTGAATCATGGAGGTGGATTGGTCCAAGGGCCATTTAGTTCAACCCTCTGCATGCACGAATAGGCAGCTAAAGCACTTCTGATAGATGGCATTCCAACCTCTGTTTAAAATCCTCCATCACTTTCTTCAGCAGTCCATTTCACTATAGAACAGTTCTTGCCATCAGAAAGTTATTACTAAAGTTTAGGTGGAATCACTTTTCTTGCAGTTTAACTCACTGGGTAGTATCACAGCAGCAGAAACCACTGTTATCTAGGACCTGTATTATCTCAAAGACATCAAGGTTTCTGGAACGGAGACTGAGACCCTCTCAATGAACAGTGTCTACTCTTTCTTAATCCAGCCAGTAATAGGGTCCTTATCTGACCTGGAGATATCTGTCCGTAGGATCTAGTGTCAGTTCTTACATATATTAAAAAGATAAAAATCATGTACCTGCATGCATTCTGGGTTGTAAATTTTGTTAGATCACCAGCACTGACACTACTTGCTATAGAATACTAGATTTGATGCTGCTTATTTCTCACTCCTGCTGTCACACTTTGTTGATTTCCTGAGCACAGAAAATGTGAGCAGGAGCCAAGGAATGGTGCAACTTATAGTCTCAAGAATGCATGTTGAACATGGTGGCAACATCAGCAACCACCTGTTCACAATGTTGAACCACAATACATAGCAGGTATACTGCATCTAGATGGGGAACAAATTGCTCAGCTCAGGCCTGCATTTCATTCTCCCCATACATATATCTCTCAGGAGAATTCAGACACAGAGAGGATGCTCTGAACATTGAAACCATTCCCCAAGGGAAAATTGCACATGTTTCCTGTCCCTTCTGCATCTTATAAATGGAGAAATTGAGAGAGAGGCTGGAAAGTGAAGTGTTTGCTCTATTTTTTTTTTAAATGGCCTAATTTTTCATATTATCTTTTTCTTCTGTAGAATGGTCATTATTTTGAAACATCTCTATCTTTTTAACAACACAATTAATTTTATTTTTAGATTATTAAATGTCTATCTCACTTTCCTAATCATGAGTCTTTGAGGCAGCTAGCAACACTTTATCAGAACAAAACTCTCTTATACCAAAATCACTGTACTGTTGTCCCTCATTATCAGAGGATGATAATAGACCATCAGGTGGTGGGCACTGAGCAGGTGGCTTAGCTGGTCTTTTGTCCTTGAAACCCTCAGCACCTGTTTTAGAACTCATACAGTAGTCATAAGGGGGAAGCAGACGGGTGGCACGGGGCCACCCCAGGAAGTTGCGGATCAGGGCCGAGGCATCTGCATTCCCCGGCCCCACGGCGCAGCTTCACCACCCCAGAAAGGAGCGCTAAAATAGCACTCCTTCCACAAATCGCCAAATGTGCGCCGCAAAATGCTGCTGGCACACCTTCGGCACCTTTTCCTCTGCAGTGTGTGTGGATGTTGCGGCGGATAGGCATCCTCGGAGCACCGGATGTTCGGAGGGTCCGGCGCTCTGACAACGTCTTCGGGAAGGGGTTGGGGCACCCAATGTGTGGCTGCCCCTCCCCTTCCTTGCCCTGAAGATGGCGCTTTGCGCCGTCTGCTTAGGCCCATAGTCCAACACTTAAACAAACAGATATAAGCTTAATAGTAGAATAAGGGTCCAAAGGAAGATTATGTGGTTTGCAGAGACCTAACAAAGATCTATGGGGCCTACTGTGGCATAATACGGCCTGCAGAGCCCTAATTGGAGCAATGAGGTCTGCCAAGGCTTAAACTGGTCCTAAGAGGCCTG
Source organism: Phrynosoma blainvillii (assembly GCA_026167975.1). Classification (NCBI taxonomy): domain Eukaryota; kingdom Metazoa; phylum Chordata; class Lepidosauria; order Squamata; family Phrynosomatidae; genus Phrynosoma; species Phrynosoma blainvillii. The sequence continues at coordinate 189,311,766 of JANUYF010000001.1, read as the reverse complement.
CAGGGGACTAATTATGGCTCCCAGGAGAGTGTAGGCCTACAAAGGCCTAACTGATCTAAGAAGGCTTTCTTGTTGTTGTTGTTGTGCCTTAAAGTCATCCTGTCTTACAGGACCCTACAACGAATCAATCATGGGATTTTCTTGGTGAGATTTCTCCAGAGGAGGTTTGCCATTGTCTTCCCCTGAGGGTGAGAGCATGTGACTTGCCCAGTGGTTTTCCATGGCCAAATGAAGAATCAAATCCTTGTCTCCAGGATTGTAGTCCAACACTCAAACCACTATGCCACACTGGCTTGTAGAGACTTAATTGGTGCCCCCTAGGCCTGTGGAGATCTGATTCTGTCTTCAATGGTGTGGATGCCTTAACAAGGCCTACCAGGAAAGTAGATTAGGCCAAAAATGCCTAATCAAGGAGCTATGAGACCTATGAGAACCCATGAGGTCTGCAGAGGCCAAATGGAGCTCATGAGACCTACAGAAGCTACAAGGAATCTGTGAGGCCTACAAGCCCTTTGGAGGCTTAATAGGGGTCCACTAGGCCTATGGAGGCCCAATCAGGGCCTACACAGCCTACACTGGCCTAGAACAGCCTACAAAGTCTGCAGGTGTTAACTAGACCCATGAGGTCTGCAGATGCCGAGTCCAGAGGAAGCCTCATCAGCCTACAGCCTGCGGAGGCCTAACAGGGGTCTAAGAGGCCTGTACAGGCCTAATGGAGCCTATAAGGGCTGTGGAGTCCTACATGGGGCTCAAGAGGACTGTGGCCTCCCACAGCCACAGTCAGGGCCTATAAGGCCTGAAAAAAACAAACAGCTGTCCATGAGGCATATGGAGGCCCAAAGGAAAGGTCAAGCCAACTTGCCCTAACCACCATAGTAAAGCAGCCCAATAAATTTTAAAAAGTCTCAGGATGTGGTTAGGTCCATGTCACTGTGATCCCTTCATTCACTCGCTAATGCTCCCACTGATCACTGGATCCAAAGAGGATGTGGATGAGGTGAACAGAGTCTAATAAACCTTGTGGATCAATATCATGGCACTGTGCACCATGATTATTATATCTCTTCCCCCTTGGGACCAACAAAATTAATTCTTCCCCATAGTGCTATATTCCATGGTTCTAGAACTGGCTTCTTAAAAACATTTTAAATGCTTTAAAATTATTTAGGAAACAATGTGATGGGAGATAAAAATAACATAAGAATGGAAAAGCTATAAATCTTATCATTCTCTCCTGGCCACCAGAAAAATTATGGGCTAGTTTTGGCTATTGTAGTATAAAAATATTGCAAAGCTTCAAACAGTGAGTGGAGAAGAATTCTGAAGCTGATTGTCTCTTTAATGGGAAATGCACAATGATGAGAAGACAGGATGAAAAACCAGAAGGCTTCAGTAGCCTGGAATTAACGAAAACAAGGTGCAAGCTTAAAATCAAAATGATATATTGAATATCAAGCCACATTATTATTTTTGTCTGTACATAGATAATAGGGCAGGGGTAGGCAACCTTTCCCCTTTAAGGGCCGAGGGACTTCAGCTCCCAGAAGCTTCAGCCATGTTGGCCAATAGTCCCATGTTGGCCAATAGCTCCTGGGATTCTGGGAGCTGAAGTCCCTTGGCCCTTAAGGGGAAAGGTTGCCTACCCCTGTAATAGGGCCTAGAGAGGAAAGTCAAAATTACAAGGGTAAAACCCCCCACAACAAATACAGAAAAAGAAATAATTTTCTATTCAAAACAATACACAAGTACAAATAACACATACTGTGCATGTTTGTTGAACTTAACCACTAAAGCCAAGTCAAGAAGCTATAAGGGTCTGTTTCAGGAAGGTCAGAAATTGATATTGAAGTATAATGAGGCAGAACTTTTCTGAAGAAGTCTTTGGGCTTTTATGTTGTCTGTGGCAAGTTTATGCTATTGAGTCCACTTTAACTGCCCTGGCTCAGTGCTAGGGAATCATGGGAATTGTATTTTTTTCTGAGACATTGAACCTTCTCTGTCAGAGAGCTCTTGTGCCACAATAAACTACAGTTCTCATGATTCCTTAGCACTGAAAGTCAGGGCAGTTAAAGTGGACTCAATTTGCACTATTTCTGGCAGTCTGCAAAGGCCCTTAGGGGGGATGCAGACCAGGGCGTCGGGGACGCCCTGGTCCGGAGCGCCGCGGGACCTCTGCAGCCGGACCGCGGCGCTCCTGCGGCGTCCCTGGAAGGAGCGCAAAATCAGCGCTCCTTCCACAAGACAGGGAAAGTGCGCCCTAAACTCGTAGGGTGCACTTTCCCTGACTTATCCTCCGCAGCGCGTCCGGTCGCTACGGAGGGAGGTCATCCCTGGAGCGCCGTCCGTCCGGAGGGCCGGAAGCTCCGAGGACGACCTCAGGAAGAGGAAGGGACGCCGCGCATGCGGCTGCCCCTCCTCTTCCGGGTCTCGGAGACGGCCCTATTAGCCGTCTGCCGAGGCCCTTTATCTTTCTTTTTGTAAGCTGTTTGGTATTTTGGTAAATGACTTCATCTATAGAGTGTACAGTCTTCCATGGCCTAAATAACCTAAAGGCATAATTCCTGATCTTGGAAGCTAAGTTGGTTTGGTTCTGGTTAGTACTTTGATGGGAGATCACCAATGAATACCAGGTGCTGTAGTCTGTATTTCAGAGGAATGAACTGGGAAAAGCACATCTGAATATTCCTTGCTTTTTTTAAAAAAAAAAAACCCTATGAAATGCATGGGATCTCTATAAGTTGACAGGTGATTTGAAGGCGTACACCCACAGACACACACTGTTATATGCTATAATACTATTATTGATTTTTAAAAACATATTAATTGCCTCTTAAAGTCATAACATTTTTGTGGTTTAGAACATATTAGTAGTAATGCATCAAAAATAAAGATAAAATCCCAATAAAAGCAATCAAGAATATTGAACCAATACACATGCCATCATAGTATAAAAAGCTAAAACCACAATGTAGTAATTAAAATAATATACTTAAACATGAGCAATATTAAAATACTGTAATATGGTGAGGATAAAAGAGAAAACATCTCAGGTAAGTAGATGAGATCCTGTACATTTCAGTGAAAATCCTGTGTTGGGGTGGAAGGGAATAAGAAATATGGATGAGGCTTGGTAAACTGGGGGTGGGGGAAGGCATTACATGCTTGTAATTAACATGTAGCAAAGTAATTCATTCCATGGCTGTTTAGAAATACACACAGCCATTCCATAGCTATTTGATACATACACATCTGCAAAATTAATACCATGCATATATATAATGTATTGTCACATAGGAAGCTGCTTCATATGAGGTATCTAAGGGATATCCCAGTGGTTCTCAAACAACAAGGCAGGACCACCAGGGTGTGTATGCAAGGTTTCCTCATGCAGGGTGTGAGACTTGGAGGCCCTGATCACCCCCTCCTCTTCTCAAACTTTTTTATCTGTAAAATTTACATATGTTGAGTAAAAAAATTGAATTTACTTAAAAATTTTCTCATTCAAACAATATTATTTCCTTGTAAAATGTTAAAAAATACATGAATTTATGAATATACATTCATGCTTGAAAGAAAATATTCACACTAAATAAACAAAAATAAGGGCAAGGATAAAACAGCACCTATGTTGGATCAGGGGAAATAGTGTGACTGTAGGTCAATGGACTAGAACACTTGGGAGTCTCACAAGGGTTGTCACCAGCTTTGTTCAAAGACAGGGTCATAGAGGGCAGGAAAATAAATGCCTCTGCTGTCCATAGAGCTGAAGCAGTTGGCAAAGAACCTGAGGTATATGAGATACATTGCTAGATGTTGTCCCATATTTTCTATTTTGTAATGGACAGGAAGACTAATAACTCATTTCCAGCTTACCTTTTTGAAACAAACATAATTGTTTTTATCAAAAATCAATGTAAAAGGAAAATTTTAAAAATAAAAATTTGGACAAATAAATAGCAAAATTATAATTGTATTAATTTGTATGTACAAAGAACCAAGCAGATGCACAATGAATTCTGGAGAAACTGCTAAAACAAATGAATTGACATCGTGGTCTGGACAATATCAAAGAAAGAAAGTTGAGTTAATGCCTGTCACCCAAGGACAAGGTGTATTTGAAGAATGAGAAATAATTACTGTTAACATTTGTGTTAAAGGTTATCAGAAGAATGTTGAATTACAGAAAATTATATCATTATTTAAGGAAAGCAGTATACTGTCAGCCTGTTGGAATGTCAGCAAATGTTCATCATTAGTAGATAATAAATATTATTTTAAGTACAAACAATAACAATCTGATATATAGATATCTGAGGAAAGAAAAGTCCAAGAAAAATCCAGATAAAATTATAGATTTCATTAATTAATTTATCTCTATACAGCCAGACCTATGCTTCAGTGTCAGCAGGCCATAGAATGAGAAACCATGATCTCAGAAAACACTTACATAGTAAAGAACACTTACATAGTAAATTTACATCCCTTACCTTACATTTAAAAAATGGGAAAAAGGATGCAAGGTAAAAAAATTAAGTTATTATTAAACAATTGAAAATTCTTAGGATGTATTTAGAAGGGGTAAGAGCCTGGCATCAGATTTTTTTGGTGTGTGAATTATATTCCTATTTTTTTTTTAAATGTATGAATATGCTGTATTGTGAGAATGTCAAGTTTTTGTTTTTGACTGTTTGACACACACCTTCTGAAGCTCACCAGAGGCCTAAGAACATGCTGACAGCTATGGAGTTTGGTAAGATCTTGGAACTTAGATCTGTCATTTTAAGTCTGCTTTGAGACTTCTGATAGACTTTCTTTGTTTCTTCACATTTTTTCTTTGAGTATGAAGACTAAAAGGCTTTGATCACAATGATTAAGATTGTGAAAGCTTAATTTTTTAAATATTTTTTTTGTTAAGAAACCATGGTCTTGGCCTACATATGTGGATCTTTTCTGTCACACTTTACAGGGGATACATGGAGGTCCTTTAATAAAATTAGAAAATGGATTCAAGCCCCCCCCCCCATAACATTTGTTAGTTCAATATCGGCGTAGGAACCAGATGGTGGCAATTTGTGGTGAACTCTTTGGATGGAGTTTAGGTATCACTGTAGGTGGTTAACTAGCAACCTAAGGCTCCTGAAATACCAGAAATCTAGATTGATGATATTGAAGAAAAGCAGCTATGTGACTTCAGAGCCCATCTTGTGATGTCAATGCTGTTCCAAGATATAAGCTGGGACAATGTGCCACGGTCAGACGTGAAGTTCAGTACTTATAAACTTAAAGCACAGCTTTATTAAAATGAAGCACAGCTTTGTTCTATTCAGAAATAGTGATGTGGAGCTAGTACCCCTTTGAAGCAGGTGAACACACATATCCATTCTTGACAATGCTCCACTAAATAGGAAATTAAGATAATATTTTATTCAGAAGCATAGAAAATGATATTTTGGAATACAACTCCCAGAATACCCCAGACAGCATGGGTGTTGGCCAGGGTGGCTGGGAATTCTGGAAGATGTAGACCAAAAGGTTACTTTTCTTGTATGTATATGCCTTCAAGTCATCTGGCAACAAAGAATCCCACCAATTTTAGAATTTCAGTTCCAAACACAGACAAGTGAGAAGGGATGTGATGTTCTGAACTGAAATGATTGGCGACTGGTTAATTAAGCTTCTTGGAGGATTGCTGACTTATAATTCATGAAACATATCCATGCATCTGTAGTTGCTTTCCTCACGTACTGCAGATATTATCCTGGTACACTTGTATTCATAGAATCATAGAATCTAGAGCTATGCATGAGGCTGGGAGTGTGTGGCTTGTCCAGGTTCACCCTGTGGGTGTCATGGCAGAGTGGGGAATCAAACCCAGGTCTCCAGAGTGGAAGTCCAACACTCAAACCACTACACCATACTGGCTCCTATTCCCATGTACTACCTATGAAACAATTGCAGACTTTTTTTGTTGTTGTTCTTGTGTGTCTTCAAAGTCCTTTCTGACTTATGGCAACCCTAAGGCAATCTTATCATGGGGTTTTCTTGGCATGTTTCTTCAAATAGGGGTTGCCATTACCATCCTCTGAGGATGAGAGTGTGTGACATGCCCAGGGTCGCTTACTTGGCCGCAAATTGTACATACCCCAGAATGCATCACCTAGTATATTGGCAGTCCTTCCCCCCAACACTTTCTCATTTTCCCCCATTGGAAGAGGGGTCATCTTATACAGTGAGTATATCCCAAACTCTATATTTTAACTGGAAAAGTTGGGGGGTCATCTTATACGCCCAGTCGTCTTATATGCCGGAAAATATGGGTAAATGGAAGTTCAACATTAAGTTTAAGATTATTTATTTAATACATATCTTCCTAACTTCCACACTCATCTCTCTCACTCACTCTGTCATATGCCAACTTCTTAAAATCCTCTAGAACCACTCAGCCAATTGCCACTCACTCCCAACATTTCATACTCCACCCCCCTAACAAATCACTTGCCTTATTAGTTTATTAATATACATTACCTACATGGCTATACATTAGCCATGCCTTACCTTAATTTCTCTAATAAACATAATAACATTTTTGACATAAATCTAGAACATTGCAAGCAAACCTAGTGAAATTGTTTGCAATGGATTGACTAGACACTGTGGTCACCAAATAGTGATGGAAGGCTGACTTGCACCAATGATGCTTGTTAGCTTGCATGTAAGTGATACAATGGATCTCCTCTGGGTTTACTTCAGTATCCAAGGGACTAAAGCTTATTCTCAAAATAGATTCATCACCTTGGATAGCTCCTGTACAGTTTAAAGTAAAATCCAGAGTGGATTGATTGGTTGATTTTATATCCTGCTTTTCTCCCTGTGTGTGTGTGTGTGTGTGCATGCATACATGCCTTCAAGTCACATGCCAAAACTTATGGTGCCCCCAGGAATTTCATAGGGTTTTTGTAGGCAAGGAATCCTCAGAAATCCTATATTTCAGAGGAAATCCTATATTTCCTGCATGAAAGAAGCCTGGAGAAATCAGACAGTGGAAAAAAGCTGGACACTAGGCTCCAGATGAAAAGAGTGATGCTAAAGACTTACAGTCTTCAGTGTAGAGCAAAGTTTGGCTCTGGAAGGCTACTATTTGAGATCAGAACATGACAGTAAAAAATCCCAACAGTCTTTGCCCATCTGAGCATCAACATTATTTCATTTGTGTACAGTTGATTAGTATTCACTTGACTCTATTGCTCTGGCTCATTAAATCTCTTTGCACAATCATTTCTGGGAACAGGGGATGTCACTGGTGGGCTCGTGCCCAAATAGCAATTGCATAGATGTACCAAATGTATGAACTGGCACCTCGGTCCATTTGGAAGATTTTGATGAGGCTCATAAAGCCCTGTTGTAATGGCAGTTGTTATCACACAAGAGTACAACAGTACATTGCCTGCCTTAAATACATTGAATACATTAAATACATTGAAGATAAATTTATCAGTGGTTACTAGTCATGGTGGTTACATCTTAATCATTCATCTTTGAATGCCAGTTGCTAGGAAACACAAGTGGGAAGGGGCTATTGTGCTTCTTTCTTACTTGTGAGCTTTTAAGAGGTATCTGTTTCTTCACTGTGCAAACAGAATGCTGTATTGATGAAACCATTGGTTGGATCCTGCTCCTTTTGCATTCTTCTAAAGGGAGGTGCCAATGTATGCCATCCAATATTTGATTTTCATTTCATTATGTAAAAAGTGTCCATGCTTTTGAAACCGAAGCAAGGAGATATAGGAGCTCTACAGACAGCCTCTAAGGGGTGGCTCCATGCTGCCCATGAGAGCGCCAGATCGGGACTGTGGTAACCGCATGCCATGGCCCCGATCCGACACTTTGCCACTCCAAAAAGAGTTGGCAAATGCCACTCCTTTTTGGAGCAGCAAAAAGCTGCCCTTGCCATGACAGCAGCATTGGGGCAGAGTCGGGGTGGCTGGCATGTGGTCGCCATGCCCCGACTCCACCCCCAGGCTGGCCCCTTTGGCTGGTTTGTACAGGCTCATAGACATTCTATCGATGGGTCTAGGTATGTGCCAACACACTCACTCATTTGCTTGATATTATAGTCATTAATGATGAACATGGTGTTTTGAAAAGAATGAAGCTTATGATTTTGCAAGATCATTCAATAGTTATATGTCAGGAAGAGAAACAGGCCTATGTTAATATGATATTTTAATAGAAGCTCCCAGCCCCCTCTCCCTTGCAGGATCCAGGGCTCTGGAGGAACCTACTCTGGGAGCAGCCTACCATTCAAATTTCCCAAAATGACTCAATAAAACATCACTTCAGAGTATTATAGGAAATTAAAATGATATGTCTAGGCCACTCATCATTTGTTGTAGTACTACAGTGGCTGCTAGCCTCCACTAGTAAGTACCAGTAGCAGGGTGCTTTGCTGGAAAGATCTTCTTTAAGCTAGAGATAGCCCTGAATTGAAGGAACATTTAGTATAAATCAATTCTAAATGAGAAGATATGGAGGGAAAAACATATCTGCAGCTGTGGACAAAGGAAAACAACTGAGCCTTGTCTCACAGATTGATTATGGGGAAAGCTGCCGAATGCTTGAAGCACAACAGTATATCTCTTAAATGATATGCTACATGTAAGACAAAATCTATTTAGCATAATTTTCAGCAGGGCCTTAACACACCTGCTTATTAACATATTGTTTTATCCAATCTGCTTTCTCATTTTAGCTAGAGTGTGTTTAGACCCACTGTTCTTCATTAGTTGTTGTGAATACACTGCCAATTACTTTTGCTTATTCACCATTGAAAGTCAATTGTCTCTATAAAGCAGAAGCATTGAAGAAGAGAGGGGGAAAGTGAGAGAAACCATTTAGATGCTGTATGGATGCATCTTCAAGAATGATTACCATAAATTTTTGGGAAATCTTGGCAAAGATCTAGCTTTTAATATATATTTTTTTCATTTGAGCTACTTTTTTAAAAAGACAAAAAAGGCACCATAACATTAATGTTAACATAGATGCACATCTCAAGTAGCCAAAGCAATTGAAGCTCAATCACAGAAGACACTTCAATGACAAATTCACCATTCTTTTGTCTTTTTCTATGCTTCAATTTCCTGTCGATATTGCTAAAAATAAATACACACTCTAACGGCAAACATTTCTCTGTGGCACCAGCTGCTGAGCAAATAAACTTCCAAATAAAAATGTTGTCATTGTGAAATAAGATATATTTAATTAAATAAAGGAGAAAAAGCAAAGTGCCATTACAAGAACATAAAACTGCAAGGCGCAAGATAAAGCTAAATTACTTGAAGGAAGCTCAGTTCAATCTAATCCTTCAAGATAAAGATGAAACCAGAAAATTGCACATATTGTCAAATCAGCATAAGCTCTAAGCAAATATTAACTGGGGAGATATAAACTGATTTATAATAAATACAAGTGTGAATGCTAGGATTAGTTTAGGAAATGCAAACTGAACCACACCAGGATATAAATACTCAATTTTAAAGCTTGGAACACAAGAAGAAAGTTGTACAGTAACATATTCAGGTGTTGAAAAAAAGGGTCAAAATAAATATCAGAATAGAAGGAGCAGGCCAGCCCTGCTCTCTTGCAACTGTTCTCATCCCATGTAGAGTTATGTTCTTTAAAGGAGAGCCTCTACCATGCATGGAGACTCTGAGCACAATCAGAATTTTTTCAGTGTTATGGATCATGTTGCAAATATTCTCCTTTTTAGAAATCTCTCTCCATCAGAAGTGAGCAACAAGGGCAGAGCTAGCCTGCCCCCTTGGTTCATGTGCTCAGGGTAACCCCTTTTGGAATGCATGAATATGTAAATATAGTGGCTAGAATCCTGTTGGGTAGTTATGAATGAATAACCAAGAGTTATACATTTATAACTGTGTTACGTTATATGGCTCTCTCCTTTTTTAATATCAGAAATATAAAGTTCATCTCTCCATGAGCCTAAATTGTGGATGCCATGTACTCCAAGTGAGAGGGTTACATCAGCTAGCTTAGGAGTCACAAGAGGGATGTGACTCAGCCACACCTATCAAGGGAGGTGAGGAAAGCCTATCAAGGAACAATACATCATTCCAGTATGATATTTGTTCTTGTCTATCAGGTCCTGTGAGCTATCTAAAGCAGAAATCTGTCCATTTGCATCCCAGTTCTTACCTTGGAAGTCCCTACCCCAAAGAGTTAGCTCTATACAACTGCTGCCAGAGGCCAGTTTCAGGTCAGTTTGGCCAGGACAGGGGAAGGAGGAGGAGGAGGAGGAGGAGGAGGAGGAGGAGGAGGAGGAGGAGGAGGTTTTCCAGGCCAGTTTCTGAAAGAAAGGAGAAAGAGAAGGAGGCTTTGCAGGCAGTTTCTGCCAGGAAAAAGAGAAGGTAAAGGAAACTTTCTAGGCCAGTTCCTGCTAGGAACGAGGAAGAAAGCATTTTCCAGGCAACCATTTTGAGTGGGTGAGTTTTTAAATTCTTTTTTAAAACACTTGGGGACAGTGTGACTGTTACTCAGTGGGTGGGGCTTTGTTGAGTCGCATTTGTGAGTCAATAGGGGGTGGGCTAGCCAGTTAGCTCTATACAACTGCTGGCAGAGCCACTACTAATTGTTGAAAAGTTCCAGTCATCAGCAGACTGGAACATTGTTGTTAGTGAGGGATTTTCTTTGAGGAGGAAAGCAGTAATCCTGTTTCAGGTACTAATTAAGACTTAGTATGGACACTGAAGGAACTGCTGCCGTCACTTGCAATACCTGTGGGATGTTTGTCTTCTTACCTACAGATGTGGGGAACTACACATTCCCAAAGTGCAAGTTGGTAGCCCTCTTGGAGGAGAAAGTAGAGCTGCTGGAGGCACTTCAACATATGAGGGAGCAAGAGGCTTTCCTAGACAGAACGGAACAAACGGTCTTGGACAGGGACCACACAGAGGAAGTCGCTGGGGAAGAGAAGGTCACATCACACACACAGGAGGTAGAAAGCTGGAGGAATGTCACACACAGAAGTAAGGAGACCAGGGATCGTTCTGGGAGCTTGCAGCTACAGAATCGATTTCAAGCACTTTCTCTTATCAAGGAGGACGAGGAAGAACAGCATGGACAGACTTCAGAGACAGAGCAGGGGACCCTGGGAGTTCCACCACAGGGAACAGTCACTGCTAAGCCTCAGAGGAGGCGTGTGGTCATGGTGGGGGACTCCTTGCTTAGGGGGACAGAAGCAGTGATTTGTGGGCCTGACAAGATGTCTCAGGAGGTGTGCTGTCTCCCTGGGGCAAAGATCCGAGATGTGACAGAGAGGCTGACAAGACTGGTCAAGCCTACTGACCAATACCCCTTCCTTTTGGTCCATGTGGGAACGAATGACACAGCAAGACACAGCCTTCAGAACATCAAAAGGGATTACGAGGCTCTAGGTAAGAAGCTGAAAGAAATGGAGGCACAGATTGTCATCTCGTCTCTTCTGCCAGTTGAAGGGCATGGTCTAGGAAGGGAGAGGAAAATAGCAGATGTCAACAATTGGCTCCACAGAAGGTGTCGTCGAGAACGATTTGGAATCTTAGATCATGGGCTGCGGTTCCATGAGGGCAGACTCCTGGCAAGGGATGGGCTGCATCTCACACCAGTTGGAAGAAACGTTTTTGCCAACAGTCTCAAGAATTTGATCAGGAAGGCTTTAAACTGAGTTATGTGGGGAAGGGAGACAGCACCCTGGAAGACAAAAGGACTGGAAAAAATAGTCAAACTGTCATAGAGGAAACAAGGCAAACAGTACAGGGACCCAACAGTGGGAGGCAAAAAAACATGCACAGGCAGCAAGTAAAGGAGACATATGGTCTTAGATATCTCTACACTAATGCACAGAGCATGAGAAATAAGCAAGATGAACTTGAACTCCTAGCACAACAAAGCAAATATGATATAATAGGCATCACTGAAACCTGGTGGGAGTCTCATGATTGGAATGTAGAAATGCAGGGGTATAACCTTTTCAAGAGAAACAGGCCAAACAGGAAAGGAGGAGGAATACCATTATATGTCAGGGATATTTACACCCGTGAAGAAATCCAGGACATCAGTCATGGAAGCCAGGTGGAGAGCATCTGGATAAAAATTAAAGGGGAGGGAAACAACAGGCATGTTACTGTGGGAGTCTACTACAGACCCTCGACTCAGGCAGAGGAATTGGATGATGCCTTTCTAGAACAGATGACCACACACTCAGAAAGGAGAAATATAGTACTGATGGGTGACTTCAACTATCCTGATATTTGCTGGAATTCAAACTCAGCAAAATCCTCAAGGTCTAGCAAATTCCTCACTTGCCTTGAAGACAATTTCATTGTCCAAAAGGTGGAAGAGGCAACAAGGGAGTCAGCTATTTTGGATCTGATCCTAACTAACAGGAATGACCTAGTTAATGGGGTGCAAGTGGTTGGATCTTTAGGTGGGAGTGATCACGTTCTCCTGGAATTTATTATACAGTGGAAAGGAGAAACCAGGCATAGTCAGACACGCATTCTAGACTTTAGGAAAGCTGATTTTACTAAACTTAGAGAAATACTGGGGGTGATCCCATGGTCAGGAATACTAAAAGAGAAGGGAGTTCAAGATGGATTGGAGTTTCTCAAAAGGGAGATATTGAAGGCACAATTTCAAACAGTTCCAATGAGGAAGAAAAATGGGAGGTGCCTCAAGAAACCAGGATGGATGACTAAGGAACTTTCAACTGAACTAAGGGGGGTTGCAGACTGCCAGAAATAGTGCAAATTGAGTCCACTTTTAGGGTTAGGGTTAGTGCTAGGGAATCATGGGAACTGTATTTTATTATGGCACCAGAGCTCTATGACAGAGAAGGCTCAATGTCTCAGAAAAAAACCCAATTCCCATGATTCCCTAGCACTAACCCTAACCCTAAAAGTGGACTCAATTTGCACTATTTCTGGCAGTCTGCAATCCCCCTAAGTTTTAAACGGAGCATGTATAAGAAATGGAAAAAATGGGGAAATCACCAAAGAGGAATTCAAACAAATAGCTAGCATGTGTAGGGTTAAAGTCAGAAAAGGTAAATCACAGAATGAACTCAGGCTTGCTAGAGAGGTTAAGAACAATAAAAAGGGCTTTTTTGGGTATGTCCGCAGCAAAAGGAAGAAGAAGGAAATGGTAGGGCCACTGTGTGGAGAAGATGGCAAAAAGTTAACAGGGGACAGAGAAAAGGCAGAATTACTCAACACCTTCTTTGCTTCAGTCTTCTCAGTAAAGGCAAAGGGTGCTCAACCTCAGGATAATAGAGCAGAGGACAGAATAGGAGAATTTCAGCATATAATAAGTAAAGAGATAATACAGGAATACCTGGTTAATCTAAATGAATATAAGTCTCCATGACCAGATGAATTATATCCAAGGGTTCTAAAAGAACTGGCAAATGTAATATCGGAACCACTGGCAATAATCTTTGAGAACTCCTGGAGAACAGGAGAAGTCCCAGCAGACTGGAGGAGGGCAAAAGTTGTCCCCATCTTCAAAAAGGGGAAAAAGAGGATCCCAACAATTATCGTCCAGTTAGTCTGACATCAATACTGGGAAAGATTCTGGAGCAGATCATTAAACAGAGAGTCTGTGAACACCTGGAAAGTAATTCCATAATCACAAAAAGTCAACATGGGTTTCAGAGGAACAAGTCATGCCAGACAAATCTGATCTCTTTTTTTGATAAAATTACCAGCTTGGTAGATGAAGGGAATGCTGTGGATATAGTATATCTTGATTTCAGTAAGGCCTTTGACAAGGTTCCCCATGACATTCTTGCAAGCAAATTGGTAAAATGTGGGCTAGACAAAGTAACTGTTACATGGATTTGTAATTGGTTGACTGGTCGAATGCAAAGGGTGCTCAACAATGGCTCCTTTTCAACCTGGAAAGAAGTGACCAGTGGGGTGCCACAGGGCTCTGTCCTGGGCCCAGTGCTATTCAGTGCTATTCTTTATCAATGACTTGGATGACGGTATTGGGGGTATAGTTATCAAATTTGCAGATGACACCAAATTAGGAGGAGTAGCTAATACCTCAGAAGACAGGATCAAAATTCAAAATGACTTGAACAGACTAGAAAGCTGGGCCAAAGCTAACAAAATGAAATTCAACACGGAGAAATGTAAAGTACTGCACTTAGGGCGGAAAAATGAAAACCACAGATATACAATGGGGGACACCTGGCTGAACGAGACTACGTGCGAAAGGGATCTAGGAGTCCAGGTAGACCACAAGTTGAACATGAGTCAACAGTGTGATGCAGCAGCTAAAAAGGCCAATGCAATTTTAGGCTGCATCAATAGAAGTATAATGTCTAGATCAAGAGAAGTAATAGTGCCACTCTATTCTGCTTTGGTCAGGCCTCACCAGGAATACTGTGTCCAGTTCTGGGCACCACAATTCAAAAAGGATGTGGAGAAACTGGAGCGTGTCCAAAGGAGGGCAACTAAAATGGTGAAGGGTCTGGAAACCAAGCCCTATGAGGAACTACTTAGGGAGTTGGGGATGTTTAGCCTGGAGAAGAGAAGGCTGAGAGGTGATATGATAGCCGTGTTTAAATATTTGAAGGGATGTCATATTGAGGAGGGAACAAGCTTGTTTTCTGCTGCTCCAGAGACTAGGACCCGAAACAATGGATGCAAGCTGCAAGAAAAGAGATTCCACCTCAACATTAGGAGGAACTTCCTGACAGTAAGGGCTGTTCGACTATGGAACACACTCCCTCAGAGTGTGGTGGAATCTCCTTCCTTGGAGGTCTTTAAGCAGAGACTGGATGGCCATCTGTCGGGGATGCTTTGATTGGGAGTTCCTGCATGGCAGGGGGTTGGACTGGATGGCCCTTGTGGTCTCTTCCAACTCTATGATTCTATGATTCTATGATTCTATATAATTTGGAATATTGTTCATGGAGCACCTTGACTTTTCCCCAGGCTACAAATTCCCTATTTAACCCCCCACTTTTCTCTACTCAGTGGACTAGTTTGGTTTGCTGGCAGAAACTCTGCCAGTTTTTCCTTTGCTAGGCCCCTCTTTCACTCACCAACCTGTGTTTGCAGGAAGCAACTGAGTCCCACCACCCATCTCTGGATCCCTCAAGAGGAGCAGCAGCATTTAGGTACAGTATTACCCATTAGAAGGCCTTCTCTGTTCCATGCTTATGCCTTTACTTCTCAGCTTCTTGTGTGCTTGTTGGGTGTGTGAGTTCAGTGTGTGTGTTAATTCTATTTAATAGAAATATAAGTTCTGGAGAATTCTGCCCCTGCAGTTTTTTGCCTCCAACCTCCGGAAACATAGAGACAAGATCCTAAGGCTGATGTAACCCAGCTGGTATTGAGCTAATTTAAATTCTCCTAACTTTCTTGGTTACAACTGCTTTGTATTCATGATTCCTATGTAGGGTCTCATTTGGGGGTTATGTAGGGGCCATGAAAGTTTATCAGTCTTTATTTACTGGTCAGAAATTACTGTGTTAAATGGGGATCTATTCCTGTGTTGATCAGGAAGCAGCTGGCTAATGGTCGCACCCTCCCCTTTTGTGACCAATGTCCTGGATTGCTCCAGGAATCCTGCTTCTGCCTCAGGAGGGGCTGCGAAGATTAGTCAGCCACTTCCAAGTGATGGGGGGAGGAAACTCATCAATCACAGCAACTGCTGACTTGTAAATGGAGATTACAGAGGTCAGGTTGGTATTCACTGTGTTCCTAGCTAACTCAGTTGTTGCATGGCATGGAGGAGCTACACATCTTCAAGATGAAATCAAAATATGTCTGTTCAGAGAAGATTACAGGTTATAAATATCTATTTGTACATGAGGGTTCCATATTGAGAACTGTTTAAGACAATGTCAATAGTTTTGGGTGTCTGAATTACAAATGTTAATTGACTGGTGTTGTGTCAACATGGCTATGATGTGAGCATTATTAATATCTTAAAGGGATCTTAAGGAAGTAAAAACACATATTCCCCATGCATAGGAAAGGAACATATAATAAGGACAAAAAAGATGATCACTTTCAAATTGATAACACTATATGGTTTTCATGTTTTTTTTCTTTCATTGTTTCTGTGCTGCACCTGTACTAACATTTTACTTGAAACTTAAAGATTGTTTTCAATAAATAAATAAATAACCCTTAAAGATTGCAAGCCTCCATTTGGGAATAAGTCCAATGGAACACAGGATTTACCTTGAGTAGACATGCATAGGATTGTATTATAGTTCAATAGGAAATCCCATAAAGTATTTAATAATAAAGCACAGCATATATAAAAATTACAAACTTTTAACGCCCTAACAATTACATATAAAGGCATAGAGTTTCACAAGCATAAGACATTAAAGTAACATTTCTCCTCATTGCTTGACAGTATGACTGAGTTTTCCAATGGCTGCATGTACATAATGACAAGTGACTACTTGATCAATGGAATATGCATTCTTGTTATCCATTTTTGAATTTGTTTGGCTAAGTTAAGGTCGTGAAAGGGAAGATTTAGTCAACTACTGAGCAGAGAGAATGACTACATGGATCAGTCATTTTTATTCTTGTAGTTTTTACTCAGGTTTCCCCCTTTCAGTACCTTGTTGACTTTCAGATCACTTCAGACTTTTGGGTCCCTTATCCTCTTAGAAGGCAGCTCTTCCTGTTCTTAGAAGGCAGCTCCCCCTACCCCATTGAGACAAACAAGGATCCTGCTATTCAACCAGTGTCCAAGACATATTCTCAAATTCTGTCACATCTGCTGAGAGGAAGCTCATGGTCTCATGTCAACAAAGGTCAGGAGTGATTCTAGTTTAGGCTATGCATCAATTTCTCCTTCAGGGCAAAACAATAATCTTCCCATGAAAAGATGGCTGACTGAAAATAAACACATTAGTTGACTTGACAGCTGATACTTTCAACAATCTCAATTTTATTCTTTTTTATTTATGTTCTTTCTTTCTGTTGAAGTCCCCCTACTATCAGCTTCTTTATTGTACTATGCCAATATAGTGGAGTATCATAGACTTTCAAGATATCCCAAGATGACATTTTCTGGATTGATATTCTGTCTTCCTTTTGATACCTTTCAAGACCAAGCCTTCCCATCCTTTATTTTATTTCTATCTCTCCCCCCCCCTTTTTTTTTTTTTGGCCATAGGGATATAGTAGGATAACAGAGGCTTTCAAGATTTCCCACAGTGCCCCTAAATCCTTTCCCTGGTCAGTTCACAGTATGAACTTTAATGTGTCTTTTTCCCCTCTGTTCAAAATTCAGATTATTATGTGTTCAAAAATAAATTTGCAGCAGATTTAGTTTCCTAACAAATATATATAAATGTGTATGTGTGTATAATGAATTTTTACTCTTTTTGCTTAATTCTAAAAACAAAACAAAAACTACTTCCTGTATAACTTGAGGGAAATAAATATATTCATTCTTTTCCATTGCTTTATGGAGGTATTATGTATGCTGCTTTGATGTTACATGAAGACTACCTGGGTCATTTTGTTCCAATTATTCAATGCAAAGTTGGAAGACTTCCATGCTGTATTAAGATCTACTTTCATGTTGAACCAAAGATCCTTACATCAGACCTAGGTTGTCAGAGCAACTGGATTCATTATTTAGAGAAAAGACTGTTTGTTTTATATGGTTTTTTTCCAATCTTGTTTTGGTGGTGGTAGTGCTGGTTGTCCATAACGGGTGATAACAAGAAGGAGGAAGTAATTAAGATAATTACCAATGTGGTGTAGTCTAATGAATACATTACGTATGCTAAAGTCACACAACTATTAGGGAGCAAGTCTCTTCTCAGTCAGTGGAACCTAGGTTTGAGTAACATGTAGATCACATTTTTGCCAACTTAGGAATCCAACTATCATGTTCCATATTAGATATAGATAGTCACGCTCATGGACAAAGAAACATGTATCAGGAAACAGATAAAAAGAAATGGTTAAGTAAGAACCAAAATGTTATTTTCAACCTAGGCTATTCTTGTTTAGCAATGTGCTTGTGCCTTCTTATGCAAGGCAAATAAAAGGGGTTCCACTGCACTTAAAGCTCAGTGATGGACAAATGACTCCTTCTCATATGAACTGAGAAAGCACACAGAGAGGAAGGATTTCTCATTTGATCACCTGTGATGGGGAGCAGGAATGAGGTAACATACGCAAGAGAACAGAATATGATGATGTTGGACTGAGATGAGATTTGACAGAAAGGAATGAATTTGACACAGCCCTAGGTTTTTGAATGCAGCCCTGTGATCTTTGTAGCAATTAATTCTGTGTCCTTAGAACAAGCAGATGAAATATGTGACTCTCCAGATACTACTGAACAGCAGCTCCCATTTTCCAACCTCATTGGCTATACTGATTAGAGCTAATGGGATTTGTAGTTCAAATAGCTCATGAAACATAACACTTTCCCCATTACTGTTTGGATTAACATAAGGCCTAAGCAGACTGCCAGAAATAGTGCACATTAAATTGAGGCACTGCCCTGGCTCAGTGCTAGGGAATCATGGAAATTGTATTTTTTTCTGAGACATTGAGCCTTCTCTGTCAGAGAGCTCTGGTGCCACAATAAATTGCAGTTCCCATGATTCCCTAGCACTGAGCCAGGGCAGTGCCTCAATTTAATGTGCACTATTTCTGGCAGTCTGCTTAGGCCCATACTCTAGAAGTCTTCCAAACAATCCAATTTTTTGGTGGCTCCTTCTCTGCATTTTCTGAAGGATGAGGAGAATATTCATAAATATTAGAAAAATGATAAAAATGTATTTCATAGAATCATAGAATTTTTTGAGTGCTGAGAAACCTTGATGAGAAGAATCCTGGGTTTAGAACAGGGGTAGGCAACCTTTCCCCTTTAAGGGCTGAGGGACTTCAGCTCCCAGAATCCCAGGAGCTATTGGCCAACATGGGACTATTGGCCAACATGGCTGAGGCTTCTGGGAGCTGAAGTCCCTCGGCCCTTAAAGGGGAAAGGTTGCCTACCCTGGTTTAGAATAATCCTGGGTTTAGAATGATACTTAGGGGGGTTGCAGACTGCCAGAAATAGTGTGAATTCAGTCCACTTTTAGGGTTAGGGTTAGTGCTAGGGAATCATGGGAACTGTTATTTTTCTGAGACATTGAGCCTTCTCTGTCAGACAACTCTGATGCCACAATAAAATACAGTTCCCATGGTTCCCTAACTCTAACCCTAACCCTAAAAGTGGACTGAATTCACACTATTTCTGGCAGTCTGCAACCCCCCATATTCTATGCAAAATTAGAGTGCAGTTGTTTTCCCAGAAAGCAGCATTTTTATTTTTATTTTTATTTTTTGCACAGCAGAACCATATTTCTGTGCAGAATAATAATAATAATAATAATAATAATAATAATAATAATAATAATAATACAATTTATTTGTACCCACCCTTCTGCATAGCAATTTTTCTGTGCATTATATTCTATGAAGAATATGCACCCTGTTTCCACACATAAAGATACTGCTTTCTATGCAATGCAACCATGTGTAACTTCTTTTATGCAGAATAAATGGTCAGCTGTGGCTAGTCTTCAAAAACTGTGCAATTTTCAAAGACTTTCTCTCAACAAAAAGAAAATTGCAAAAAAATGTTTATTACTTTCTTCAAGAAGAAAATTAGTGAAGAATTATGTCTCCACATCTCATGCAGAAACTACTTCATATGGGAAAATATTCTGATGCTGAATCTTCTCCCATATGGAGGAAGCTATGCTTTTGTGATGTTTTGGTGACCACTTTAGGGGACACATTAATTATGTCCTATAATAATAAATGTAATAGTTTTTTATTTTTTAAAAAGAAACCCTAATGATTGTTTTGGTGAACAATGTGCAATGACCCACCTTGCAAAACAGACACAATAATAACCCATCTTGTAAAGCAGACATAATGAATTGCATTATTCTTCCTGAACATTGTAGTGCCTCAGTGTTGATGATTTAATTTTTATGCACACTTTTTGGATGATTGCACTACATGGATTCCCATCAACTTGGGCTGGAGATATAAACTGTTCCTTTCTGCAGCCTTCAGAATAGGAAAGATTTACTAAATGTCTTCAAGACTTTGTTTTTATGTAGAACTAGATGGAAACAAGTAGCATTTCCTTGAAAAAGTGTTGTCAGAAGCTTCGAAATTATAAGCTAGCACAAATTCTCTATGACCTCTCATGGGGGGAAATGGAACATTTTGAAAGAAGCAAGCATATGTTCTGTAATTCATATTAGTTTGGTTCATCTAAATAAGTTTAGCCAACCTTATTTTATTAGCCTGTCGTACCATTCCAGACAGATGTCTTTTCAATAAATCCTACACCTTTCAACTTCTTTTGTAAACATTCTTTTGGGTATATGTTAAATACTGATTTTATCAAGCATTTCACTTTGTTGTATAAATGTAGATTGCCTTGGGGCTCTGCAGCTTTGAATGTTCAAACGTTTTTCTGAGCATTGCATAGGTATAATACCCAACTGTAATTCCTGCCTTTAGGAAACAGCATGAGACAATCCTACAAAAGTCAGACACACTGTTGGTTGCAACCACTTCAGTCCTAAATACACTTACAGGAGTGAATCATATCAAACTCAACAGTGCTTTTCAAAGAAAGCATACATAGGATTGCACTGTAACTTTGGGCTGGACTGTGCCCACCATCTGAGCTGAATACAAATCAATTAGTCTTGTAAATATAAGTTGAAAAATAACATGGGATGCAACTGAATTTCTTGTAGAATGAGATCCAATTCTGATATTTACTTGTGTTGAAGATCCCATTTCCAAGGTGATGGAAATTATGGTGCTAAAACAATCATGTTCTTGTCTCCTCCACCATTTCTGACTGGTTGGGGGCTCCATGCTCACATAGAGGCTGAATGGGCCACACAGTGTGATTCTCTCCATTTTTTTTTATTTATATGTTTATTTTTATTTGGTAATGGACATAATTTTATTGTGTGTCTGAGAGAATGTGACGTGTCCAAGGTCACCCAATGAGTTTCCAGAGTTGAGTGGGGATTTGATCTCTGGTCTCCAGAGTCATGATCCAATGCTCAAACCATATTACAGTTATGTATGGGGGGATGCAGACCAGGGCGTTTGGAGCGCCCTGGTCCGGAGCGCCGCGGGGCTATGGCAGCCACACTGCAGCGCTCCTGGAGCGACCCTGAAAGGAGCGCCAAATTGGCGCTCCTTTCATAAGTCAGAAAAAGTGCACCCTAAAAGCGGCGGGTGCACTTTCTCTGACTTATCCTCCGCAGCGCGTCCAGTCGCTGCGGAGGGAGGTCGCTTTGAACGCGCCGTCCGTCCGGTGGCCCGGAAGCGCTCAGGGCGACCTCAGGAAGAGGAAGGAGCGCCGCGTGTGCGGTGGCTCCTCCTCTTCCGGGCCTCCAAGACGACTGTTTTAGTCGTCTGCTTAGGCCCTATGTCTGCAGTGGTGGGAATCATGAGGCCCTGTTGTACTGCAACCCCAAGAAGCTCCCAACTAGTGTAGCCAATGGTGATTAATGCTGCAGTCTCACAACATTTGGAAGGTTGCACTCTTCCCCATTCCTTTTTATGAACCAATCACATTGAAAATTACATGACACAGGTGACACAGTAGTATAAGTACACTTTTGTTCTTTATGTATAGTATTTATTAGACTACTAAAGCTCCCAAGATCAAGGAAATTATTTTAAGCTGTTTTAAAAGAATATGATACATTATTTTAAAACAGCTTAAAATAATTTCCAAAGTCAATTTTTAAAAGTTTTCAAAACTAAAGGTTACATGGACTAAGAACTGGCAGCTGGTCTACTGGCTGAAGATGACTAAGGAAGCTAGAAGCCTGATTTTGCTTGGGAGAGAATTCTGCAACTGAGATGCTGCTACTGAGAAATGCCTTTTTTGTGTATCCCTCAACCTGGCCTCCATGTTTGGAGAAACATGCAACAACATTTCTCTGTAGATCTCAGAGTCCTGGAAGGTTCACATGAGAGGAGGTGATCTTTCAGATAACAAGCCATTTAGGCTTTGTAGGTCAAGACTAGCACCTTGAATTTTGCTGAGAAAGAAAATCAAAGCAAGTACATTTGTTATTGTAGTTGTACTTGTACTGTATATACTAGAGATATGCTATATCAACAACCCCACCTCCACCATCTTGATGATGAAGATATTAATAGTAACCATGACTGGCATGGATCGACTACCTGCTTTACAAAAGAATGGGAACCTCTAATAAAATTTTCAAATCACAGATGGGGTGGGGAATATATGATAGGGTTTATAGACTGATGCATATATACTCAAATATTATTAAGTTCAGTTAATCTGATAACTTTATTCCTTTATAGAGGAATAATGTAAGAAGATATTCAAGAATATTGTAATAAAATATTTGATAATGTATAATTTTTGTTTGCCCTGAAAAATTCTTAGAAAATATGTCTAGAAGCTAATAGGAATATTAAGAAATTTTGGTTACTTAAATATATAATTTAACATGTGCAATGAAACTACTTTGATATTGGAGAAGTAAATTAAGAGGAATTATATGACAAGAGTTTGTATATAGGTAGATGTTTATGAATATAAACAGATTTGAAAGGCATTTTGATTTAATTAGCACAAACTACTTGAAGGTAGGAAGTTTTTGTTGGTAAAACAGTACATTTGAAACACAATAATCTGTAGGGTAATTTTAGTGATATGAAAATAATAAAGATACACACACACACACCTACACATACTAAGCATATCTGGGATCCTGTACAATATTTACAAGAATGTAAACCAAACGTATGATCTCATAACTTTTGGGATTCACACTGATGGTCATTAATGATGGAACATGATCCCTAAAACCTGCTTCTTAAGCCAGGCAGCATCCCAGCCAAAGGGTTTCCAAGGTGCTGTAGATCCATGTTTTTTAGGGGGAATGATAACTACATCACTCTCCCATTCACATGGCACATTGAAATACCCTTTCTTCAATGTGTCCTGTAACTGAGAGAGCACTGCGGTCAACATTCCAACAGGAGAACAGAGTACCGTAGAGTAGTGGAGGGAGAGGAAAACAAAGGAATTGAGGGGAAAAGAAAAATCACCTGTCAAGTTAAGAGGCTGAGACTATTTATTTCTCCAGAAAACTTGTAGGCAGCTCCATGTGATATTTCTCTCTTTGGGGAATATGTCAATAATTCACCCCTTGTTACACTTCAGATAATTTCCAGTGAAAGATGGTTTCAGAATTATGACACCAGGTATGTGAACAATGAAGCAAATCATATAATGCAGTGATGGTAAACCTTTTAGGGGCCAAGTGTCCAAACTAAAAGGCCTTCTGGCACCAACTGTTACCTAGTAACAGGGGCAGGACTTCCACCTTCCAGGGGTGGGACTTCTAGATACAGCTGAAGGCCTGGGAGATTGGGGGGGGGGGGGAAGAAGAGAAACAGGTGCATGTCTCTTCCTTCTCCTCCCCCCACACCATCCCTGGCCTTCAGCTGCCTCCGGAGATGCAGCTGAATGCCGGGGAGGGTTGGAAAGGAGGAGGAACAGACACATGCCTCTTCCTCCCCTCACTACATCCCCAGCCTTCAGCTGCCTCTCTGGAGGGTCTGGAAGGAGTGTCTGGAAGGATGAGGAAGAGGTGCATGTCTCTTCCTCCTCCTCCCCCTGTGCTGTTCCCAGTCTTCCGCTGCCTCTAGAGAGGCAGCTGAAGGGCTGTGACAGCTGGGAGGGAGGAGGAACAGGTATGCACTTCCTCCTCCTCCTCATCCCTGCTCTCCATATGCCAGGGAAAATGCATACCATAGGTTTGCCATCACAGATATAATGGGTGAGATTCATTAAACCCATTAGTAAAGCTTATGTTTCCACCAATACATTTGCATTATTGTTCAGGGAATGGAGGCCACTTATTCCCTTCTTCCTCCCTGGGTGCACAGTGGAAGCTGGTTGGGTGACTTCCAGTCCCAGCTCATCTCTTCAGCTTCTACTTTGCTTAGATGCAGCTGGGGATATTTGATCAGCCAGAGGAGGAGGATGCAAACTGCCCCCCACCATAAGTTTGTTACTTCTTCACCAGGTGCTGATGGGCAGATGGAACAAGCTTGGATATATCTTCTGCATGGAGTTGCAGGGATGGATTTGCCTCTGTGAGCCCTCCCCACAGCTGTTGCAGGAGATGTTGCAGAAGGGGTTACTGGATACCACCTTCCACAGTGCCCCCAAGAGGACATATGCTGGTATAACAGGGGTGAGGGGTTATGCCAAGGGGGAGTCTCCATCTACAGTGGTGTAGATGGAGAGTTCCCTTTGTAACCATAGCCTACCATCATTATAGTGCAAAACCCAGGGCACATCACTAGGAATTATGCCTTGTACTTCCTTGCTATGGGGAGTGTGAGTGGAAATGCTCCTGCTTTCTTTCCTAACAAGATAAAGTAACAGTGATAAGGACCCAGCTCATACAATATCATGATGTGGAAGACAAAGGACAATTAAAGTCTTACAAATTTCTGTGGAACTTACAGCCAAGCTCCCTTTGAGAACAGGGGAAACTGACTTACTGAGACACAGACCAAATGCTACCTCTGCATTTTCTACAATGGCTGACAGCAGTTTTCTGAACTTCAAACATTTTTTTTCTTGAAATTTAATTTTCATTGAAAGAATATTTATCCAGTCTATTAAATACAAAGTGATTGTTCCAATACAAAATGAAACAACTCTACTTAGCAAAAAGTGTCTGTCATACACAGTTGTTTCTCAAATCCACCAAATCTGTCATTCATTTGAACAATGTTTCACACTTTAAAGAACCAATCTGTAACAGTAAGGGGGTTTGCAGACTGCTAGAAATAGTGCAAATTGAGTCCACTTTTAGAGTTAGGGTTAGGGAATCATGGGAACTGTATTTTATTGTGGCACCAGAGCTCTCTGACAGAGAAGGCTCAATGTCTCAGAAAAAACACAATTCCCATGATTCCCTAGCACTAACCCTAACCCTAAAAGTGGACTCAATTTGCACTATTTCTGGCAGTCTGCAACCCCCCCCCCCCAAGACTATTTGGATTTTCCCATTGCCAAGCTAAAGCAATCTGAGATGCCATTTAAAAAAACTCAGATATTTCATGTTTCTATCCTGAACCTCCAGAAAAACTAGTATAGGTGATCAGCTGAATCCTGTATAACTATTACATATTGCGTAGCACTGTAATTTACCTGTGAGCTCCACTTACTAAGGGGGGTTGCAGACTGCCAGAAATAGTGCAAATTGAGTCCACTTTTAGGGTTAGGGTTAATGCTAGGGAATCATGGGAATTGTTTTGCTTTTTTTCTGAGACATTGAACCTTCTCTGTCAGAGAGCTCTGGTGCCACAATAACATACAGCTCCCATGATTCCCTAACCCTAACCCTAAAAGTGGACTCAATTTGCACTATTTCTGGCAGTCTGCAACCCCCCTAAGACCCCACTTGCATACTTGTATGCAGCTTCTGGGATCAATGGGGATCTGTTCCCTGTCAATCAAGAAGTGTTTTGCTGATGTTTCCACCCTTGCCCCTGAGTGATCTCTGGTGCAACAGGGGAAAAAACAACTCCTGCTGTAAATCCCCTTCACACAGGAGATTGCTTGTGCAAGGAGCAGATGTTAGGCAACCACTTCTCAATCAACAAGGAAAGGGCCCTCTTATCAGTCCCAGCAGCTGCTTACCAGTAAGTGGGGTTTGGAGGACTTTCATGGTCTCTACACAGCCTCTAAACTAGGGATTATGTAGGGATTATGAATATGAAGTGGTTAAGAGTACATAACTGTAGGTTACATATTCATAACTTCCCAGCAGAGTTCCAGTTGATAATGGTATCCTGAACCTAGTTATAATGCATATATAGTCACATATATTTTTCCTAGTAAATGATCAACACTACAGTTCCAAATGACATGTATTGGATCCTCATCTAAATCCCCAAATTTACCACATTCAAACCTACTAATAATGGTGGAGATCCTGTATGAGGAGATGGAATATAAAATTCCACCCAGATGTAACTACATACCATCTCCCCTCTCCCTTCCTATGGAACTCATCTATCTTTTACAGTGCCACTCCTGACATGACCATTTAGTGACCAGTAGGGGATGGCAGAAGAGTATCCAGTTGTGCCATACAGTGACTCTTGCATAGATGGCTATAGTACAGATGGCTGGAAAATGACAAAGCCTTTCTCTTAGACCTTTGGGGTCTTCTGAAGGTCCTGGAAGATGATATTGCTGTGGATGTGGCTATAGGGGCATAGTTGAATGTTCCTCTGCTATTCCTTCTACTATCATAGGTAGTCCTCTAAGTGCTCCCCTGCTATACCTTCTATTCCCGTGATGGTGAACCTATAGCACGCATGCCAGAGATGGCATGTGAAGTCATTTCCCCCAGCACATGGAGGGCAGGGAGAAGAGGAGGAGGCATGCACCTGTTCCTACACTTTCCTGACCCTGCCTGGCATTCAGCTGCCTCTTCAGAGTCTTCAGAGGCAGCTGAAGGCTGGGGACAGCACAGAGGGAAGATGAGGAAGAGGTGTGTGCCTGTTCCTCTTCTTCCCCCCTTGCTCCCCCCAGGCTTTCAGCTGTCTCTGAAGAAGTCCCGCTCCTGGAGGTGGAAGCCCTTCCTCTGGCACCAGATAACACCCAGTGCCAGAAGGCCTTTTAGTTTGGGCACTCAGCCCCTAAATGTTTGTCATCACTGTTCTACTCTCTTGGCCTTTTCATGGGGTTCCACAAGAGACAGTGAGTTTTGAGGAGGCTGGGGATCATTGGGCAGGGACGGTATAGGATTCCTACTTACAGTATTTGCAAGGGCCACTATGGTGTAACAATCTGAGCATTGGATTAGGACACTGGGAGACCATGACTCGAATCCCATCTCAGCCATAGAAATCCACTGGGTGACCTCGGACAAGTCACACTCTCTTGTTCTCAGAGGATGGCAATAGCAAGCCTCCTTTGAAGAAACCTGCCAAGAAAACCCTATGAAAGGTTCACCTTAGAGCCACCATAAATTGGAAATGACTTGAAGCCACACAACCATCACCACCACAGCAAGGAACAATTATAGTTCCAAGGCCCCAAAAAATATTTAATTACTGGTGGTGTCACAATTTTTTGAAAGTAACTCTTTACTTTCCAACTTCTTAGATGTAAATAAATAGCTGTTTTAGTTACTTTAACAATCTGAAAGTACAAGCCATTGAGCTGTGGTGGAAAAGACACTCTCATGCCCTCCATCTTAGTGTAACCTCAGAACTCCCACTGATGTACACTCTCTGTAAATCATAACACTTCATGGAATAAAAGAATAAAAGCAACAGACAGCCCTTCCAAAGGTGTATAAATCAAAACAGGTGTAAGGTAACAATATTTCTGGGTAAATCATTGATAATCGTTGAATAAGGTGATATGACTGGTACATAAGGCTGGACATATTTCTTGTGTAGAAAACCATGTTCAACATGTGGTTCAATATCCAGATCACTGAGTACATCACTGACACATTGTCAAAAATGCATCAAACACTGACACTTCTTTTGACAATAGATAGATATATAGATAGACTTTTAAGCATTTCCATCCAGGATGGTTCTCAAATATCCTTCATCAACATCATCAACATTTCCCTTAGAGAGAACATGGCAGATGGAAACAACTGGTTTCAAAGGCTGCATTCAAAATATTGACATGTTATTGCCTCTTTCGAAAGACACTTTTTAAATTAATGCAGCAGGACACTGAAACAAAATAGAATATGTGGTATAAAACATTACACTATCTATGTTGTATTCTACTCAGTCTTATTTATAAGTGAGAGAAATACATTTTGGGGGGATACTTTTTGAACAGAATATTTATGCCATTTGATTCTTTTAAAAAAGAAGCCTTGAACCTATTGATTTTATAGAATTAGTTTGTGTTTGGGATAGAAAAACAAAGTCTTAAAAATAACTCTTCAAATCATAATGGTAAGTAAATGATGGTAAGAGAATTGCATGTAATAAGACTTTTAGAACAGAGAGCATACATTACTCTTCTCATGTGACTACTCTTTTTGTGTGAATGGTTAATTTGTTGATTCAAACAATTTATGTCCTGCCTTTTTGCTATGAACATTTTAAAATGATATTGCAATAAATATTAAAAACCAGAACAATGACAAAGCAAACCATATAGAACCAAACCATTCTAAAATAGTAAGGGTCTCATTTTATAAACCCAGGAATACAGAATAAAAGCCAACCAAGTTCATTCATATTAAAACTAGAAGGAGCACAGCCATGTACCTAAATGATAACCAAGTTAGCTTCTTTAGTGAAGGGAATGTCCAAAATAGGGTGCCATCACAGAGAAGGCCCTCTCTCCATCAGGTATTTCTTCACACCTCCAAGGCTGCATCCACATTGCAGAAATAATCTGATCTGACACAATTTTAACTGCCATGGCCCAATGCTGTGGAAGTCTGTGAACTGTAGTTTATTGTGGCATCAGAGCTTTCTGGCAAAGAAGGCTAAATGTCTCACAAAACTACAGTTTCCAGAATTCCATAGTACTGAGCCATGGAAGTTAAAGTGGTGTCAACCTGGATTATTTCTGCAGTGTGGATGCAGGTGAAATAGCTTGAAAAGAACTTTAGAAGGTACTTGTGCAGGACAACAGCCCCTGTTTACTTGGAAGAAGGTCCCACAATGTTAAATGGGGCTAAATTACAGCAAGATGTGCACAGGACTGCAATCTTAGTTAAAATGGGAAAAGGTGGTTTGTGAGAGAACCAGACAGAGAAACAAGTCTGGAGCTGTGAGCTGAATGACAATGTAGAAAATGTGGATACGATCCACTGAGTGTAAAGCTGGTATATTTGATGCCTGTTGTGGAGTTTGTTGGTTTTCACTATGTTCTGTTTCTACTTATATTACAGAAGTGGTGAAAGGAGCTGGAGTTGGATGTTAGGAGTTGCAAGAAGGTGAAAAAGAGAACAAAATGGATTAGAATTCAGGGAGAGTGAGAAATACTGTAGAAGCAAATCATAACACTGACAGAAAGTATAATAACGTCCCAAATCCACAAAACAGTGATGTCTTTATTAGCCAACCAATACAGTCACAAAATACATGTTGCGAACTTTGAAAGCTCTGCTGGCTTCTTCATCAAGGAAAGATGTTAAAAATTATACAGGAGAAAGGAAAAAAAACTGTATGATAATGTTAGTAACAAGTGTGCATTTTGAAAATGTTGCTGTTCTCAGCTCAAGTGTTGTTGAATGGATTGACAGAAAATAGTTAGCCAGCTTGATCCTTCCAAGCTCTAAAAAAAAAAAAAAAAGCCTTTAAAATAAAGATATGTTTGCTATTGTTATCTTGAGGTTGAGTTGATTCATCCAGGAAACTTTCTGAAACTCAACCACCCACCATCAAAGAACCTTGAAAGCATACACATCTGTACATTTGAGAAAACACCTTAAGAGCAGTGGCATCACTAAGGGGGTGCAGTGGGCTGGACCACCAGGGGGGGGGAGGTCTGGCAGCTGCCTTCCACATCCCACTTGGCCATGGCCACATGATGCTCAGAAGGTGGGGAGCTGCTGAGAAGGCTGAGCATGGCTTCCACCTTGCTGTCATGGCACCATTTTAAGAGCCACGGGAGCAAGGTGTGGGGAGTGCCCTTTTGGCCCTGCCCCCAGAAGCCCTACCCCCAGAAGCCCTGTCCCACCCCCATCCCAGGTGACATCCTAGACAGAGACACCACTGTTTAAGAGTCCTTATAGTGAAATCAAGGAAAAGAATTATGAAAAGGCATGAGGTGGGTAACAAGAGCTCAGCATCAAATAATAAGCAACCTTGAAGGGGGCTTTTCAACACGGTTCCCTTGGGTGCTCATTTTTGGTTTATACATCCTGGCCTTGAATTGCCAGAATAATCTCAAGCCAATTCCAATCTTAGATGACAGGGGAGTTGAAATGGCTGTGGGGAGGAGCTACAAGACCTCTACAGTAGTCTATGGGTGTTAAATGGATAGATGTAGCATAGTTACTTGGAGGTAAAGAAGTAAAGAATGGATAGATGTAGTATAGTTTACTTGGAAGTAAAGAAGAATCAAAAATGCTAGGCAGATTTGGACTAGGCAAAAGGAATGAAGCAGATGAGCATCTGATAGATTTTTGTGAAGCCAACAATCTATTCATTGCAAACACATTTTTCATAGAATTACATAGAAAAGTTTATACACATGTACATCATCAGATGGTCAACACAAAAACCAAATAGGTTACATAATTGGAGGTAAAAGATGGTGAAGCTCCATACTGATGGCCAAGACTAGACCAGGTACTGATTGTGGCACAGATCACAAACTAGTCATTTCAAAAATAAAAGTAAAACTCAAGAAGAGAACAAAACCAGTCGTCATACCAAAATACGATTTAAACAACATTTCCACAGAATTCATTGATTATAATATAATAATAATAACATTTTATTTCTGTCCCACCCCTCTATTGAAGCAATTGGGGTGGCTTACATCGATAAAATATCATAAAATACCCTCCCAGACCCACCCTCCCCTTGACAATATAAGGAACAGATTTGAAATAGTAAGTATAATAGATTGTGAACTGGAAGAGCTTTGGTCTGAAGCCAGTGACATAATAAAAGAAGAATGCATAAAGACACTTCCAACAGACAAAAGTAAAGTGAAGAAACCACGGGTGACAGATAAAATGCTACAAGCAATAAAGGAAAGAAAAGAAACAAAGCAAAAAGGAGATTGGAATAAACCAAGAACCATGAACGCAACAGTACAATGGTTAGTGCACAAAGATAAGGAAAATTATTACAATGACAAATGTAGAGAAATAGAAGACAACAACAAAAAGGGAAGAACAAGAGATCTATTCCACAAGATTCGAGAAATCAAGGGAAAGTTCAAATCAAGGACTGGGACACTCTATGGCAATAAAAATAATAACAAATAATAATAATAAATTTTATTTATAACCTGCCCCTCTGCTTGGCAATCAGGGTGGCTTACAGCAAGTTAAAATGAACACAATTAAAACATTCCGACTCCCCACACCCTCCACCCCCACCCCCACCCCTCCCACCCTTTAAAACTAAATTAAACTATTGTGGAATTAAAATCATATTAGTTATAAAATACAATAAAAACCAATTAGCAAACATGTCGTGGCAGCAAGAGAAGAAAGAGGGGTTGCAGACTGCCAGAAATAGTGCAAATTGAGTCCACTTTTAGGGTTAGGGTTAGTGATAGGGAATCATGGGAATTTTTTTTCCTGAGACATTGAGCCTTCTCTGTCAGAGAGCTCTGGTACCACAATAAAACACAGTTCCCATGATTCCCTAACCCTAACCCTTAAAGTGGACTCAATTTGCACTATTTCTGGCAGTCTGCAACCCCCCTAAGAGCAGCAGATTACCTCCATATGGCCGGGCGGTTATTCCGGGAAGGCCTGCCGGAAGAGATCCGTCTTTACTGCCTTTTTAAAGGCAGCAAGAGTAGTAATAAGACGGATCTCATCCGGCAGGTCATTCCACAGCTTGGGAGGAGTCACAGAGAAGGCCCTCTGGGAGGTCTGAGTCAGCCTGGGTTTTATTGGCTGTAACAGATTCCTCCCAGAGGACCGAAGGGCGCGGGAGGGATCATATGGGGAGAGGCGGTCCCTAAGATAAGATGGACCCAAGTAGGGCTTTAAAAGTCAAAACCAACACCTTGTACTGTGCTCGGAAACTAATGGGCAGCCAGTGGAGGGATTTAAGCACTGGCGTTATGTGCTCCCTCCTAGATGTTCCTGAATTAACCTGGCTGCCATATTTTGTACCAATTGCAGTTTCCGGGTTAGGCACAAGGGTAGCCCCATGTAGAGCACATTACAGTAATCCAGACATGAGGTTACCAAGGCATACACCACAGTTTCCAGATCCCTCCTGTCCAGATAAGGGTGCAGTTGGCGTATCAGCCGAAGCTGATAACAGGCACTCCTGACCACCGCATTCACCTGACTAGTCATGTGAAGTGATAAATCTAGGAGTACCCCCAAACTGCAAACACAGTCCTTGAAGGAGAGTGTGACTCCATCCAGGACTGGAGACTGTATTCCCAGATCTGGTTTAGGGCCTGTGACTGCAAGTACCTCCATTTTGTCTGGATTCAGCTTCAATCTGTTTTTCCTCATCCAATCCATTACCGCTCTAAGACAGTCATTAAGAGGAGAGACGCCATCTGAAGTCTGAGCCGATGATCTGATCATGGAGAGATATATCTGGGTGTCATCAGCGTACTGGTGACACCGTGCTCCATGCCTCCGAATGATCTCACCCAGTGGCTTCATGTAAATATTAAATAACATCAGGGACAGGATGGCGCCCTGAGGGACACCACAATTAAGCTCTATTTTAGAAGATCAACTGTCCCCGAGCCTCACCCTCTGGGATCTGCCCGAGAGGAAGGAACTGAACCACTGCAGAGCAGTGCCTCCAATTCCTAACTCTCTCAAGCGACCAAAGAGGATGGCATGATCTTTAGTGTCGAAAGCCGCTGAGAGATCCAAGAGCACCAACAGGGTCACACTGCCCCTGTCGAGGCCCAGGCGGAGGTCATCGGTCAGAGCGACCATGGCATTCTCAACTCCATATCCTGTCCTGAAGCTGGTTTGAAATGGATCAAGATAATTGGTTTCATCCAAGACTGCCTGGAGTTGGGAAGCAACTGCCCTCTCGATCACCTTGCTCAGAAAAGGGAGCAAGGAGACTGGTCTGTAGTTGTTTCTATCCAGGGGATCCAGGGAAGTTTTTTTTCAGGAGAGGCCTGATGGCTGCCTCCTTCAAACATGATGGTACAATGCCTTCCCTGAAGGACACGTTGATTGCATCCCGAAGAAATACTCTCAACGCGCCCCCCCCCCCCCCCCCGGACGACCAGCCAAGATGGACAAGGATCAAGAGGGCAAGTCATCTTCCTTATTTTTCCAAGGAGCTTGTCCATGTCATCGGTACTCACAGATTGAAGCTGATCCAGTAAATCACCATCAACGGAGTTGTTGGACACCCCGTCTACGGATTCTGTCAAAACAATGGCGTCTAAGTCAGCTCTTATCCGAAAGATTTTGTCTGCAAAGTAGGTATTAAATGCATCGCAGCAAGCTGTCGTTGGGTTAAGTAGGGGACTCGGCCTTGGAGGAACCTTCGTCAACTTCCCCACCACTCTAAACAGCTCTGCTGGATGAGACTCTGCAGACGCAATACGTGCAGAACAGAAGGATCTCTGCGCTACACGTAATGCCTCTTCTTCCTCATCCTGTCCATTACCGCTTCACGGCTTCAGAGGAGATAAAGACTATCCCCTCCCTGTCCCACTCCAAGCTAATAGGGTTCCAATATGATGGTCATCCATTGGTTCAGAGTGTCTGAGACGCTGACCCTGTCAAATGCAAAGTGTGTGCCTTGTCATGTCTTCTCTCTAGCATCCAGCATGAATGAATAAATTATTTTTAAAACAAGCCAACCACATGCACAGAATTACAAGCTAAATAAGTCAAATTAAAACATTATCTCCAAAGAGTTGACTCAGCTGTGATATTTATCAGCTTCACCTGGCTTGTGAAAATTATTCAGCTAATAATTATAAAACACCAGAATACTGTTTTATTCATGTGGTTTTTGGTTCTCTCCTCTTGCCCCTTCCCTCAGCAGGGTTGACTCTGTTTCTTTGTAGTGCCAGACACTCACAGCAGCTTGAAAATGATCTTATTCCAACATGAGATTTTTTTTTAAAAAAAAAATCCATCATACTGCATACTCTTTAAATGGCATGGCATGTGCACTCAGACAGTTGGGGGCATTCTCTGATCCCACTCCTGAAATTACTGGGAAGCATGCAAGCACTGGCGAGGCTGAGAGCCAGGCTGGGTAAGGTTTCTCCATCCAGCCCACCCTGCTCATCCACCACACCACCTGGGACCCCACGGCAGCAGCGGAGAGGTCGGGAGCCAGGCCGGGAGGATATTTAACCCACCCACACCCTTCCTCCTTTACCTGCAGCAGCGGCGAGGCTGAGAGCCGGGCCAGGTAAGGCTTCTCCATCCATCCTGCCCTGCCTATCCACCACACCACCTGGGATCCTGCAGCAGTGTGGAGAGGTCGGGAACAGGGCCAGGAGGATACTTAATCTGCCCACACTCTCCTACCTCTGGCTTCAGCGTTAGAGAGCGGGGCCTCGGCATGGCTTCTCTATCTAGCTCAGCCTGCCCTTTTCCAACTGGAACAGCTGCAGCAGCAGTGTGGTTGGGAGGGTCACTTGGTTCCATCGGCTCCTATATCAGCAGAGGTTGGGAATGGTCTGGAGGTGGAAA